>CABFWO010002280.1:0-93634 GCA_902155825.1 Timema genevievae
ACTTAAATAATAAGCTTACATTATTAGTAATTATGTTATTTATAATTAGCTTGACCCCCCTATGAAAATTTTCTGGATCCGCGCCTAGGTGGGAGTCTATGGGGAACGTGAGCTAAGGACAGTGTTTTTGCAGTTTTTATTTCAAATTTTTATTTGATAAAAATAAAACAAATAATTCCCAGTAAAACTGATTTTTAATTTTCTTCACATGGTGCTATCAACAGTTCTTGAATAGCTGTCAAGGGTTTCCTGGAATTTAATGACAGTTTTTTTCTCTTTATTTAAATTGTCTCATCAATTCCCGCTATGCTCATGACATATATTCAAGATCTATTGATATCCTCATTTGGAGAAACTTATAATCTAAATTTTTACTTGAGCAATATTTTATTTATTTTGGACAAAACAATATGTTGCTAAATAACCTGCAAAAACACTCGAGTTCCCCAACCCCAACCTAAAGATCAAGAGTAGAGACAAGGATACTAGTAAATACGAGTTGTAAAAAACACAACCCTATCAACGTGAAGAGAAAATAGAAAAATCACATTTATAAGTCACGTACTGAATACCATTTCTCCGTAAAGAAGTTCGTGGAAGATAGGCGCAATGTTAATCTATCACCTTACAGGACTACGGAGCGGATTGCAGAGGCGGTTGTGTCAGCGCCTGAAATTCGAATCTCTCGGCTTGGTCCGAGGACAGGACAGCGTGTAATCGAGTGGTATGTGGCAAACTGAATCAAGGAACGCTCTTGTTTGCCCTTGGGAACGGCATGACGGAGAATCTCAATGAGTACGCAACTCACGCTCAATCGTCAGAAGGTGTGTTAGTTATTATTACATACGCGAGTGTGTGCACATTAGAATCGCCATAAAAATAGAATCTTAAGGTATTGCCTATTTGAATTGGTATTTCTTAAAGAAATGTAAATTCAGTAAGCTTCTAAACCTCTTTAAAACAAGAATCAGTTATTATTTAATTTTCTATTGTGCCTATGTTAATTTTTTTTTAAAACAACGACACTTAGAGTGAAACGTCTTTAAAATGAGCTAATTGTACCTGTCCTATATTATTTTGACGAATATAAGACTTAAAATAAAATATTTAAAATCCCACAGGGACATTTTGGTGTAAGCCATTCTTTAAAATAACGAACCACTGGGATTTTTTGATTTCTGCAATGGATCTCTGGGCTCCTTTAGGTGATTCCCTTAAAGCACACGTCTTACTACCTATATATGATATATTTATACATACACTAGTGAGATAAGTATGAGGAAGGTAGTGTATAGAAGACGTGTAACTTCATTTGCCTAGAAAAAGAGTGGGAAATCGTTTGATAGAAATTGTCCCAGATAGAACCGGTCTTTAGTATTAACACAACCCTTCCATCGCTATCAAACCAAACTATACGAGATCGATGTATTTTTCTTTTTCGACCAGCAACGGTGCTGATTGACACCATCTATTACCCATACCAGTGGTCACACGACTTAAGGTGTCAATCTTGCAATACACTTTTAATAACAATAATTGTCATGTGTGGTCGTGGTTCAAATCTCGGCTGGAAAGAAGGGTTTTCTACATTTGATAATTACTAAGGTTTATTCAGCCCCTTTCCGCGATGAAGTGTATGTTCTTGGTAAAAAATAAATCCTCCCACTCTCAACACCTTAGAATCTGAAAAGGCTTAGATCAAGCCGTCGTTAACATCGGTATTCAAACCAAACAAAAAAAAGCTCTGGAGAACTTTATGACAACTCTAGATACAAAATGTTGACCTGATCGGTAAAACTGTTTCGGCTCTATCCCGAGTAGCAGACGGCATTGCGATGACAACTTTTTAGGAGGGAGGGGGCTTCATGAATTTCTTGTCAATCACAAAATTTCCTCTCTCCTAGGGGTCAAGAGAAAAATAAGAATGAATAAAAAATACACAGTCTATTGAAAATGACAGCTGCATCTCAGATGCGTAGTACCCGCAACTGTGCTCGCATAATCCAAGGCGTTACTCTCGAATTGGGTAAGATTGCTGCTGATTGTGAGATCGTTAGAAACCCGCTCGGGTGTACTGAGAGGGGTTTTTACTTAATGATTTTACAATCTTCCTCTGCACAAATGAGGGTGCACTTCTTCTGAATTCAACACTCCTCATCCTTAGCAGATTAGCATAGTTAGTATATAGAAGTGTGACCCAAATGGTTAGTAATACGCGGTGAAATATTAAAGTTAAGATTATAAATAATAAGGTCGCTGAACTATAATAATAATAATATAATTATTAAATTGCACGTATAGGCTACATCATTCATAGCCCAGTTAATGGAAGGATTAGATAGTACTAGTGCACCGTTGCCTAGGGTACGCCCGGATGTACTAATCGTACATCCTTTTCGTGGAGGCTCTTTCCATGTCCCGATGAGATGATAGTGATGGTGATGGAGATAGTATGAAGTGTTGAACCAGTAGAAACTTATTAAACCTAGCTAAAGCCCAATCAACCAAACCAAACCCTGGTGATCATTGGGGTCATTCCCCTTTCGAAAAAAAAATATACCCAAACTACCAGCCGGGAATCGAACCAGGGAGATCCTAGACTGGTAGTCAGGTGCATTGACCACTACACTACGGTACGGTTGCTGAACTAATGAGATGAGGTTGTTTCTACGTCGATACAACTATCAGAGCCCACTAATGCCGCAACCAAGACGCGTGATTCTCTCTCAATCAAACCTTGTTGGCATAGAAACCAGAGGGGGGTAGGGGGTTAAGTTAGGATAAAAAAAGGGGGGGGAGCGGAATGATGGCATCCTTCGCAACCCGCCTAGCAGGAATCAGGTTATGTTTTTAAGAGCCACTACGTAATATAGGAGGCTACCTCAGGTGATTCACTTATTTATTATTATTGTCATTACGACTGACTATTAAGAGTTTGAGGGCACGCCAACATAAGGGTCATTAACGTTCTTCTGGCGTTACTGTAATAAAATATGGTTTAATGACATGATATATTTATCGTTATTTTTCTCACCAGTAATCTATTTGTGAATATTTTATTTCAGTCTTCGAATTTTCTTTTAATGGTACATCTAATAATCTAACATACCTGTAAACTGCGGTGCATTTTAATTCTTTTCTGTATATCCTGGTTTTGATTATCAGCCAGGTTGATTTTTTTTTTAATTTTATGACTTCTTTCGATTGACATTAAACGGTTTTGTTTTAGTATTTGTTCAAGATTGAATTATTATAAGTATGTAATATTAATAATAAATGTAATATATGCATTTATAAGAAACTAAACATGTTATAGATATATTTTAATTCTGTGATTAATTTTAGCAAAACATAATGGAAAGCTAAAAGTGTTAATAACACTGATATCAGGTATTACATCAAATTAATTTTTAAAAACAATGATTCTATATACATTGTACGTACTTTTTAAAATACTTATATATTCTAAATATTAGTTACTTTATTAGAAGAAAATTAATTTGATCCACACTCTAAGTAAAAAAGAAATATATGGTAATATGTAGGTAGCTACCATGTATTCATCAGAAATGTTATTATTAATATATTAAAGTTACCGCTTATATTAACCTGTATTTTCCATTTATTGTTTAGTAAATTACATTTTATTGTGTTTATTTAATTGTTTTTAATAATTCAGAATTAAATTTTAGCCTATTTATTTAAATGATTTTAATATTAATTTGACATATTTCAAGATTAATTAATAAACTATTTATATTGTAAAATTAGCTGAGTTGAAATATTTGATTATATTAGATTGAGATAGTATTTGATTAAGTTGGTGAAAGAGTGTGTGTATATAATATATATATTAAAATAAATGGTATGGAAATCCACACGGACTTTCTCGCTCTATTGCTTAAAAAGGAGATATATACTCAAAACTCGTGATATATGTGAAACGAGATAATATACACTAACAAACTCGAACATAAATTGCAATAAACTTAAAACTTTTTTAAGACCCGGTTTTAAATTTTATAATTTTATTTTTAAAGAAATAATATCATCATTTGTATGTTTGAACCAATAAAGAAGATCGATATAGAGTCGTATTAAAATTTCAACTTCCCCATTTTGCCAAAATATTGAGAGTAGCCATTTTGTTTGGAATATTTACAAATGTTTTGAAATTAAATTTAATCAAAATCGTTAGAACTGATTTTGAGTAAATGGATTTTTTCTCTTTTTTCCCTTCAGTAAACTACCCTTAATTTTAGGGTTATATATATCCAATTCCAAAAATCCCTCGGGGCATCTCTATGAATACCCTAGTTACCAAGTTTTAGCCCGATCGATAAAATGGTTTAGGCTCTAGTTCGTGGTACAGACAAATAGACAGGAGGAAATTAAAAAAAAAACTTTTTTTTATTCCNGGGGGGGGGGGGTCATGAAACGTTGACATTCATCAAAATTGCAAGGTCGATTTTTTTGACGATCACAATACTTTCTCTACCTGTGAGATAACGAGAAACTAAAATACAATGATTAATCTTTTATGTCAAGAGTTAGGGTAATGGCATTCGAGATCTACCTCTGAATGTTGTAAGACAGACCCACTAGAGGTATGATGTGATGCTTTTTAAAAGAGAAACAAGAAAAACATATTATTGTAAACTAATACCTGGTCTTTGTGGGGCATGACTGGAGGGGGATAGGGGAATACAAGTGTGTGGATGTCTTATTCCCCCACAAAGTTTCGTGAGCTGCCTGTCAGGAGGGACTCAGATCAATACCAGCGTAATGCATCATCATCCAAGACGGCGAAGTGACGTAACCCCGATTTACAACACCAATGAGGAGTTGACTTGTATAAGTTAATTAAAATTATATTTGTTTTTATTCGCATACTTATGTTACCATCCTGGCAATCAAAGATTTAAAACTACCCACATTAAGGAAACAGGATTAGTGAATTTTAAAGAAATTATTATATAATGGTTTAGAAATAGATCAGCAATGCTATTTTGCCAAAATCAAAGTACATTCTAGTCGTTTGCCTAAATTATAGCTTTTTTTCTTTTTAAACAGAATACAAAACCCAGTGCAAGCTACCATTTTTATTTTAGGTATTAAATATATAAGAGAATTCAGTGTTAATGACAATCATGATGGTGTAATTATTTATAAATAGACACCAATATGAATAGGCTACTTACTAGCCAAAATTCATGTTTAAATTAATCATCAATATAAAATTATTTTATTTTATGTCTAAAAACTAACCCGATTCTTATCTAATCTTTTTAGATTCAGGCTATCAAGGAAAAACAAGCCTTAATTAATTCCTAACTTATAACGTATTCTTACAAAATATTGAAAGGCTTTATGTCTCATAGACAAACTTTTATGTTTTTATGTCAGCACAATTTTTATTGACACTAGAAGCCAAATAGTTTATATATAAACTTGAATCTTTGAAACCCAGGATTGATTTACAGGATGAGAACTTTAATTAATATGACCTAAGTGGATTAAGTTAAAATCCTGGCCGCATTGATTCGCTGGATGGGGATTATCCCTTTAAAGTTCAAAGACTATATTTATATAATATTACTAGTACATTCCTCACCACTTATCATCTAATAATCTTAAGTCACTTATAATCAGTCCATCTGTGGATATTAATAAGCGTCTTATATAAATATACTTGAGAAAGTATAGTCTTAATTCCCATTTTAGTAACCGCGTAGGAAACACTCATATTGTTACACCAATACGAGATAAGGATGAATTGTATAGGAAATGAAACCGTATTTCAGTGGATGAAGGGATAAAGATCATCATTAACATCATCACCATCATTATCTCATCAGTCCTGTGATTGGTTTGCTGCAAATCTCCACTCTAACCTATCCTGGGTATTATTTTTTTTTTACATCTTTGTACCTTCTGCCAACATCACTCACTATCTGATTCATGTACACCAGTCTTGATCTCCCTCTTGAATTTCTCTCTTCCACATCTTCTTTAATTACCTTCGTCAAACTATCTCGTCTCACTCAGTATATGGCCTACCATGTTAACTATTCATAGCTGTACACCTTTCAAAAGCTACCTTTCTTCATTTGATTTTCTTAGCACTTCTCTATTTGATACTATGTATAAAGCTCACGAAGTAATAAAATAGCTAGGTACTTCCAGCAGGGATCTGAACCCCAACCTCCTTCGTCAACATCCAAACAGAATTATGCGATCCTGAAGTTCATTCAGCACACCCTTAGACGCGGTTAAGAGTTTAGTAGGTTTGTAAGTCGTATTTTAGACATTATCAAGCATCTAAAATTCTATATAAACGTAAGGTTATGATGTTACGAGTGGTATAAGATTTGGTGGCGTTGGCCTATCCAGATATTATGATGCGCAAAAAGAGGGGTGAAATAATAATGGTTTTACTAACATGGATGTTCATAAAAGTGGGCTTAAAACTAGTACATAATATGACGTCCCCAATGGTGGATATTTTGGAAATAGATTTGAAGTACCATTTTCTTGCAGCTTTAAGGGGGCCGCTTCAGTAAGTAAGAAATGTCCGTGCAGACGTTCAGCTCTAACGCAATATTTAACTCTAGGTTGCGTTATTTAAAAATAAAGTTGATACATTCCAACAGTGCTATTTTTCTTTAACAAACCTAAATTTTGAATTTTATTAATAGAAACATATGTGTGAAAATGGGAGATTAACTCATTTTCAAATATTTTTTAACCATATTTGTGGAAAAAGTGCTCTAGATTTAGCCTTCCTCTAACAACTTCAATAGATTTTTACAGGCTCATAACAGATAATTTTAGGTTAGTTGAAAACTAGTAGCGAGCTTTTTTCTCTACCTTGAGATAAAAAGTTTTATTGTTCCCACCCCTCTTTCTTATTTACGTGACAAATGTTGGTTGTAGGTGAAGGACGAAAGGGAGTATAATATTAAACATAATATAAACGTAGTTCCAAAAAAGACACCGATCATTTTATTTTAAAACTTGTGATCTGACAGCGATTAATAATTTCTCTCTGACCGATGCGGCTGTCTTAAGTGTGGATCACAGAACTGGCTTCTGAAGGCCTCTTTTCTACTTACGGATCGCCAGTAGGTGATAATAAGAGAGGTCTCAACGGGGATAGTGCTAGACCTTCCTCCAAATATGGTGTTCTCAGTTTAAGTTCTGATAATGGTGGTTCTTCATTTGGTGGAGTATTCAAAGGAAGAGCTGGTATTGGCTATTCACTTTCTGGATCCAATGGTAATAAAGGCTACTCCGTTGGAGCTGCAGGTGGTTACAAGAATGGGGAAATAGAGGATGAATCTACCGTGAGTAGAACAAATACAATTTAACTTACAAACTAATTACTAGGTTTTAATTAAACTTCAAACTGTTTCAACCCACCTTACGGTCGTCCAATGCTCAGGGACATTTCCACGACTCCCCAGCTCAAAATGGCGTTGAAAGATTCTTTGCACAGTGATGGGAGACTCATTATTTTCAAAATAAGTCTCCACTGCGAATGAAAGGTGTTCTACCGAACATGGCTTCATAACTAACGGCACTCCATCCCCACGCCTGGGAAATTCTGTATCTTAGGCATGTGCACACAGCAACGCCAATATCTTGCGCATGGGCATACAGCATGTCAAATGAAATGCCATATCTTTTTCTATACACTGTTGCTATTTTGATATGTATTCTTCCATTACTCACTTCATGATGCCTTGTTAATATCCTTCTATGACTTTTGCCCAACCTTGTACAATACGATAAAACAATTAATTGTTATGTTAGCTTAACTAACATAGTTATAAGTATCATGTAGGGTCAAAGTTGGAAGTATTGCCTTTATTTTATTTTGTATGTATGCTCAAATATAGTTAAATTATTACGCGTACAAAAAATGCTCAAATTCATCTTATCTGCGAATATATAGGCCTGCTAATGGAACTTGAACAAAAATTTAACCTATGGTTTTTCTAAATATAACTCATAAATTAACTTCAAAATAAACAAAAATAATTTATCCTTCCAGAAATAGTGAAGAAAATCTATGTAAGATACCTATTTTGGACCCCATTCAACGCAATAACTAAGAATATAGTTAAAACAGTTTAATGGCCATCTATTTTTTAAACAATCTCAAGCCTGTTTCCTCTATAATAATATAATAAATATCTCTTTGAACCTATTTGAATAATCGTACTTTTGAACCTTAGTCCTAATTTACTTGCGCAAACAACAACCTCGTGATTCATTAATTCTTGAAAGTGTTAAAAGCATGGTCTTCATTGCATTACTACGGAATAAGGTCTTAAACAGGTTTGTCTTCACACGTCGTTAAACTGAACTAAGCTTCTGTGACAAGCCAAGGCGTTGAGAATAGTATTTATATGAAAGGGTTGTTGTTCAATGGTATGGGAATATGTTTTTGGACCTTGCTAACAGTGTAAAACTGAGGATGTTTGTTTATTTTTAACATTTTATATTTTGTTGGGAAACCACTGAATGGAACTCTCTTGATTGAGCAACTTTTGTTCTAATATAAACAATGCTGGAGGTATTCTCTCGTATTTTCACCACTATATAAAATGTTTATCATATTTATAGAGGTAGCATTAAATGCATTTTTGGTAAAATATTTATTAGGGATCTTCAAAACGTGACCTACGGTAACGGACCACGGGGTCATGAAAATATTTGAATTATTTCAAGAGAAAAATGAGAAATTCAAATATATATTATCTACTAAAATATAAATATGTATTTTATTTATGTATTTCACGTTATTTCATAAACGAGTTTTGTCTTTCACGTGAAGAAAAATATTACCTAAATAATTTGAACTTCCGTAATTCAAAATCTTCTTTAATTCGAATTTTTCACCTGGTCACGTGAATTTTATATTAAAACAATGTTAAAGAAATCGTGGATGGTTCGAATTTTCCATTTTATACTTGGCTTATGTGTTGCAAATCACCCTAGATGTGGGTCAAGTTTAACACCGGGTGGGGCAAGTTCCAACACATTTTTACAATCATATATATATATATATAGAGAGAGAGAGAGAGAAAGAGACAGAGACAGAGAGACAGAGAGAGAATAAATGGAACAAACGTTTAGTAGCACATTTATTCTACTTTAAGGTTTAGTTGGGTTCATATAAATAAATTTCATAATAATTACGGTTGATTCATTTATAAAAAAGGATTCTCTTTATGTAATACCAATGTGCCTAATATTTTCAGACATTACACGTAATTCTATGGTTCCCATTTACATCGAAACCATATTTCACTTTTTAGCTTTTCAATTTTACTATTTTAATGAGAAAATATTTAATGGTATTTTTATCATATATTATTATAAAAATAGTTGAAGAGCTTAATGTTCACTACTAAATTTTTTTTCATTAGAATAGTAAAATTTAAAAGCTAAAGAGTGAAAAAACAATATATATATATATATATACACACATACAGCCTTTAGCCACCCTATTTTTAATCATAATCAGGGGATATTTGCACATATCATCTTTGTTCACTTTTCGTTATTTGGTTTTTCTAATGTTTGTGATCATTAAGATAATTTAGAATTAATTTTTTTCCTTAAGGCCATATAAATTTAAATTATTGTAGTTTATTAAAACTTAATAAACAAACAGATTCTTTGAAAACATCACCATTAGGAGAATATAACTAAGGCATGATCTTATATGTATGATAAAACGTTTTAACATTCAACATTTTTTTATAAGCTAATACATCTCACCAGGATAAATGGGACCAATGTTGCAAGACTCTGGGTTAGTTTCAACACACCCCACTAGGTTTTAAAATACAAAAACCTTAGAAAAAGTTGAAAATTTTTAATTATCTTACTCATAAAAGAACAAATTAAACAAAAAACATGATTGTTCTATTTTAGCAACACTACAAGAGATACAAATTATTTTTTCTGTAAGTTAATAAAAAAAAATATCGGGTGTGGCTGAGGAGGTGCACTTCCGGAGGGGTTTTACGTGAACACGCTGCACCTCTTCCCATTTCTTTCGCTCCCGATACTTCCTTATTCGTTCCGACCTAGGCATTGGGGTATTATTGGATAGCTGACGAGCTGCTTTTTCCCGTCGTATACGTTTTGCATATTTATGGCAGGCTTTCTAGCGAGAATGAGCGGACATTATTACATTTCTAGATTTTTAATTCAATCCACATTTTCTTCATCAACACTGTAATTAAATTTAAGTATTATTAGTTAAATCAATAAATCTCGACTAGAGCTGTTGATTGACACTAAAACGAGCGTCGTACCACAACAGAGTGCGAAGTTAGAATTGGCGAAATTTCTGAGGTGCAGCGGATCGTACACAAAATGGCGGACCACTGAGAAGTCCTTAACCATGATTTAACTTATATTTTTTTCTCGGCTTTGAGAGGTAAGCTACTTGCAAGTTATCGCGTGAAGTGGATATAGTGGGACAGTAATTGCAGTTTTTCTGAAATAATGACAAATATTATATTCGTAGATTTGAAAAATTACACCCGGACAATGAAATCAAACCCAGAACCTTGTTTGAATGTCTTTTTCATAAGTATGAATTTGATGTTTGGTGTGGCTTTATCAATAACTAGAAAATAATTTAATTCTTATAAGCTTCGCTAGTCATGTATAAAAGTTACACAATCGGTGCTTACGTCCAAAGATAAACATTCTTTAACAAATCTTGCTCTGGAAGAATAGAGAAACGTGGCCCTAAAAAATAAAAGTTACCAAATAACATCAAAGCAATTAAATAGGTTTTTGTATGTTCTAACCTTAAAATTGTCTATACCTTGGTCCAAAAACATGTGGCTGCCATAGGTGTGCCTACGATTTAGAGTTTTACAACTGAGCATGCTTCTAATTAATATAATGGCACAGCTACTTCGTATATAGAATCCAAATTGTTCTCTTAACTTTATTACATGCAATTTATACTCTCACCTCGACTGGTTGAGAAACATTAAGATAGCGATTTGAGAAATATGGTACATATTACACACTCAAATAATCTACCAATATGTTACGCATAGCCTACATTGTTATCTCTTTAACGTTTAGAAACATTTTAATTTTAATGAAGCAATATATTATATGTGTAATGATTTGTAAGTTTATTTAATTTCAAATCGACCTTAACCATTTTATCATTATTATGAAAACATTTTAGTAGCAACTATAGATTAAATAATCATATAGAGCTATACATTCTTAAAATGGTTAAAGATTTTTATTCACATCCATTCTCTTAATATCCATCAAATCACCATCATTCATAAATCAACCAAAGTTAATGGTTGTATTTTCTAAGACGTTACTCTTGCAATATATTGGACTGCCCTTGACGAGGAAAACCGGGCTCAAATTCCTGTCGAATGGACTGAAGATGCTTTTACCTTAACTGTTTCTCCACTTTTATCACCACAAAATGGGATTTACATATAATATTAACTCTAACTTCCTAATCCTTACCCCATTTGTGTAAATATTCTGATAGCCCATGTAGGTACACACTTAGAAACACACACACACATATATATACATACATACATACATACATACATACATACATACATACATACATACATACATACATACATACATACATACATACATACACACACACACACACACACACACACACACACACACACATACACACACAAACATAACAATACTTAATTTTGGTTAACATCTTCAAGGTTTCAAGAAGTGTTAATACAAATCGGAAATGCTTTAAATCCAAAATATAAATGCCAGAACTCTAATATTTCATTTTAAGATCTAGTTATCCACTATGCCACAAATTTAATTCACTAAGCCAACTTAAAAACTTTAGTATAAGAAATGTTTAATGCTTTACAATCAGTGAATTCAAGATATAGACTATGTGGGTATTAATCATAGTCTGTCCTGACACGCAAACACTAAATTGTGTCACTAATGGAACTAAAAGAACAATAATACCAATGTATGTATTCCCTTATGTAAAAAATAGAATAACAAACTTTGGAACTTTTAAACAAATTTATTATTATTTGCTGTCACTTATCTTTGTTTTACTATTTTTATATAAAATATTAACGTAATCTTTTTTACTCAATACACGATAAATCAAATGTATGTTTATGTGATCCGAACCCTACTACCATTAAGGATTGTTTGTTTATTTACACTAAATTATAAGGGATTAGAAAGGTACAATTTAGAGGAAGTGTACTCGCATTCAGAGGTGGATCCAGATCATTTTTATCGGGGGGGTCATAATTATAAATAACATAGTTACTTACAATGTTAGATTTCTGTTTAAAGTCATTTAATAATTTCTCATTCATATTTTATGTTATGCATGTTTTAAAGCTTGGTCATACTCTCCTATTTTTTTAAATAAGATAGTTTTTATAAACTATTTGTAGCGTTCCTCCTTCAACAATTTTTTGAAAAATGGTTCACTCTAGAAGCTATGAGTAGTCTTTGCCATGATTAAAAAAATAGATTATTTTATATATTATAAACCACTATTTAATGTGTTCCTCACCTCGTCATTTTTGAAATTTGGATGCCTCAAAGCTATTTAAAGTGATCCTCACCTTAATTATTTTAGGATGATTAGATACCTCTAGAAGATAATCTTTGAAGTTGTCTTCCACTGACAAGATTTTGAAAATTGAATTATTTCAGAAACTAGGCTATTTTGGGTGGTCCTCACCTAAAAATTCTTCAAAATGACATGCATCTAGAAGCTATTTGAAGTTGTCCTCTCCTATACATTTTTGAAATCTGGATGACCTTTGGAAGCTATTCAGAGCTTTTCTCCGCTGATTTTTTCTGCCAGTTAGATGCCTGTAGTCTAGTAGTTATTTAAATTGCTCTTCTCCAGCGAATTTTTTGACAATAGAATGCATCTAGAAGTCATTTGGAGTTTGAATTAAGGCCATCTTTCACCTTCATATTCGATAATATCAGAGGATTTTAAATATATCTGAGGGGGGGGGGGGGCAATTTATTACAGGTAGGAAAAATTATTTACAGAAGGGCAGATTCCCCCATAGTTTGATGTTTGGTAATCTATTGTCTCTATGTGGGAAAATGTTCGTTACTAACTATGCACGACAAATAATCGTACATGAAAACGATAATTTTTTCCACACTTGCGTAAATCATATCGAAAATTGAATAAACGTGGACGAATAACAAACGTGTGGACCAGGATTAGAAGGTGTCTGCGCGTAATAATATAAAAAAAAGTTATAATTTATCTGTGTTGTATCTTCTTTCTAAAATCTTAACCTTCATTTGGTTTTTTGTATTAATTTTCTAACGTTCACAGGGGGGATCAACTGACCCTTTGACAAACCTAAATCCGCGCCTGCTTGCATTTAATTATTATCATTATTATTAGCACCGCGTCTTACTACCCGTTCGGGTTATACGCACTTACGCTGTGTAATGGTAGGGTGATTGTGAGATAAGATGTAGGACCTACAGTTTAACGTGGAATCCGAACCACTGTGGAGGCCTGGCATTCCTCGCATTCACAAGTTGTGATTAATACACGTCTTGTCAGAGGTGAAGGAAGGGTTTGGCAATCAGATAAATAGACCACTAGGTCACCTTTCTAATTAATAAAACCACCTCAGTACACCCAGCTTGGATCTAAACACCAGACTAGCATTCACAGTTAAACAAGACTAGACGATGCCTTAGCCCACGTTCCCACCAGCACGGCCAGTGTGTATGAAAATATGTGTTTATTAATACTATTGCTTTTTGGAGCGTGCAGAACGCATTGTGTAATCATAGACGCCTTCAGAAGAAGACGTGACTCCACTATGAATCAAACGAAGGCCTGACATGAAAAGAAAAGGAGTAAGTAACCACAACACTGGAGGTCATTGTAATTGTTTCTGTATTCGAATGAGGTACCTTTACTCCTCGTTGCTTAATTCGATACATTGTTACTGTGAGATCCCGAATAAGAAGAGCAGTAATTCTTGTGGCGTGGCGTGGCTTTTTGCCAGAGCAGGCAGAGATTGTTTAAACTGTACACTCTGTTTACACTGCTTACATGGCTTACACTATGGTGTAACTTATAAAATAGAATTTATCTTCAATGATCGCATAATCTAAGACGTCACTCTCGTAGTAGCCTAGATTGTCGATGATGGGGAGATCAGAGTTTGAATTCCAGTTGGGTATAGTGAGGGTGGTGCCCCAAAATTGGTTTTCCACTCTATCTCTTCAAGCAAATGTGGGTACTCTTCCTCTAAATTCAACCTTCCTATCCTTAACACGTATGTGTATAGCCCAAGATTGTAGTAGTACGTGGTGTTAAAAACAAATAAATTATAATATAGAGCTAGAGTGTAATCCATCTTGGTACGACTGTTTCTTGTAAGGATAAACTGGGTGTACCTGTATTTTCTTATCACCAGACCTTACTACTGATTCAGTATATACGTATATCTGATAATTAATCTAATGGGGAGGGATGAGTAAGGATTCATTTAAAGGTAATCTACATGAATTTGCATGGAAGGAGAGTGAGAAATCATTTGGGAAAAACCCTCAATAGACCAGACCAGGACTTGATCTCCGATCTCCTCTTCTTCAGCAGACACAAGACCAGACCGGGACTCGATCTCCGATCTCTTCTTCAGCAGACTAGGAAAACACAAGAATGACGCTTTGACCATTCGGCCACTGAAGCGGGCTCCAATAAATTGAATTCGTCCCTAAATAAAGAATAAGTCAATTGTTAGGTATCAACGAACATAGATTAAAATTCTGGTAGGAAGGACCGTATCTGAAAGCTACGAATTGACTGAAACTAATTTCGTATATTCGTAGTTCAGGTAAAGGGATTTTCAGGCTCTCGATTTTGATGGTTAGTATCATTATCATTATTATTATTATCATTAGTACCGCGTCTTACTACCCATTTGGGTTGTACGCACTTACGCTAATGAGCAATGGTAGGGTGAATGGGAGATGAAATGGATGACCTACAGCTTAAAGTGGGATCCGAACCACGGTGGATGACATTTATTTATTCATTTATCCTTACTTTCTGTCCTGAGGCCTGGACTGTAACTCAGGACCTATGTTACATCTTTTCTCTATCTCCACCAATTTGCTAATTTATCCAATTTACAATCACATTATTTAATTTAGTGATATTGATTATAGCTCCTAATCTATGTGTCCCTATTTCCCTATCTTCTAATTTTATCCTAATAGGTAGTCTGCCCCGGATATTTTACGCCCCCCGGTACCCTGCCCCGCTGGTTGTCCCACCGATTCTGGATTTAATAGTCCCCTGATAGGCACGAGCCCCAGTGGGAGCGAGCATCTCCCTATCCACCATCTGGGGAGGCGCCCTACCGGAAATTTCGTCCCACCTACCTCCAGCTAAGACTACTACCTTGGACCTAAAACTAAACATGACACAAATACAACATAAGAAAATATAAACTAAAACTAACTTAACCAAATAAATACACATGTTGTGATTAATACACTTCTTTTCAGAGGTGAAGGAAGGGTTTGGCAATCAGATAAATCTGTGCCTGGTACAAAGGAATGAGCCCCGGACCCCATGCACAGAAGTCTGACACCTTACCCCTAGACCACCAGGTCACCCATGGATAGTATCAATACTTATTATATAATCCTATTATACTACTATAGTAAACATTAAATCGGCATTGTCTCTGTCTTTGATCTGCTATAGTTTTGCTTTCGATTTCTCCCATGGCGGATTTTTTTTAAAGGGTGAAATTGGAGTTTATTATTTTAATACTGTGAAATAACTCCCTGAAGACTGTGTGTTGTGATTGTTCTAGAGTTAAATTAGTTAACAAACGTATGCTAAGATAATCAATCTGTTAATACATTACTCACCAAATCCTTTAAATTGATTACTAACAATAGTGCAATAAGTGTTTTCTCTGTATCAGAGAAGGCACTGACAATAAACGTCTTGAGATTTTTTTAGCACCACTTCTTACTACCCATTCGGGTGATACGCTTATTTACTAATTACGCTAATAATTTAAGGTAATTGTAAGACTATATTTATAGGAAGTATACCCGCATTTGCGTGGAAGAAGAATAGAAAACAGTTTTGGAAAAAAACCACGCTCAGTATACCCGAATGATATTCGAACCTCGATCTCCCCGTCATTGGCAGTCTAATCTACTGCGAATGTAGTTCCTTAGACCATATAGCCACTGGATTTTTATAAAATTGAATATTGCAAGAGAAGCTTATCAGTAGACACGCTAAATAAATGCCAGGCTAATAATATATTGTTAATTGCCAGTTACGGTAAGATCTGGGTTTGATAAGAGTATTTGTTATTTTTATGGTTTACCACTCCATCTACTCGCAAATAAGTGCTACATTTCCTCTAAATCCTTTCTTATCCATTCCCATGCCATTTTCGTAATTTAAATGCATACATACAGTCAGTAAAAAAACATGGAGGAAAAAAATATTATTTTAGAAAAGATAGATAAGGTTTATTGCTAAATTGTTTTCGGTGTTTGGCAATATTGAAAATGGACGGGTGCTACATGACATTTCTAATCCAAATTTCAGGAATTATTTACGAGGCTAGTTAAATACATGTACCAATATTAGTAGATTTATTAATTTACTCTGTTGTCTCTAGCTTTTTACTTTCTCATATCAAGAGAAAGTATTTTAATTGTTAAAATCTTTTACCTCGATTTTATTGTGAATATCTATGTTTTATATGTATCTGAACTCAAAAAGTGGATTATACAATTATTTCTTTCTGTCTGTCTATCTGTCTGCCCCTGGCCACAGATCTTCAAATGATTTGATCGATTTAATTCAAGAATGATATATAGCAGATGCTATATGGCAATACTTCATGAAGTTTTTTTTTAAAATTTTGATCCTAGCTCTCAAATTAAGGGCAGCTTACATATGTTTTTTTTATTTCAAATTTTTTGAAAATGACACTAAAATTTTTGTTTAAAATTGATGTCTAGGGAGTATCTAGCCTCCCAAATAACACGTATATTTGGTTTTTGGGCAAAAATATATTATAGGGTAACTTACTGATAAGTGATTTAAAAAATTCAAAATATTTTGAAAATTGCTCTAGCGATTTTGTTTAAAATTTATATTTGAGGAGTGTTTTACCAATAAATTTGTATAATTGTTACTGGGGGAAAACTTTAAGGATAGTTTATTGATGACTGTTTTTATTTTTGTTTGAGTATTTAAAATAATCGTTGTAGTGATTTGGCTGAAAATGGATGCATATTAGGGTGTTTTCATTATAAATAAGTATGTAGATCTGTTTTCTAAAAAATATTAATCTTGTATTAGTTTACTGATGAATTTTTTTGTAAAATTTGCAAAATTAATTTAAGGATTTTTTGCTTATGACAAATGAGAGAAAATTTGAATTTTTTTAAAATTATTCATGAAAATAGAGCTTAAAATGGATTCTGGGAATGAATTTTCATGATAAATAATAATACATTTTTATTTTTACAAATTAGAAATAATTTTATGATAGTTAATAAAAAATTATTTTAAAAAATTTGAAATTCGTTTAAACTTTTGAAGAGTAATATATATAGTTTTTTTTACTTTTAAAAAAAACCTCCAGGCTATGAAAATATAAGAAAGTTGGGGCGATTGTGTCATAAAATTTATTTACTTAGTATAAAATGTAGTTCCAATACTGATAAACATCTATATTGTTAGAATTCAAGTCGGGGATCGCCTTGGCCAAGGAATCTTTCAACAATAAGAAGTCACTGCTGAGGAGCAACTTGAGTTTGGATCTGAGGAAGAAACTGATGAAATGCTACATTTGGAGCATCGCAATGTATGGAGCAGAAACTTGGACTCTTAGTAAGATGAAAAGGAAGTACTTGGAGATCTTTGAGATATGGTACTGGAGAAAACTTGGAAAGATCAGGTGAACAGACAGGTTGACAAATGAAGCAGTCCTAAGAAGAGTGTGTGAGAAGAGAACCATTTGGAATTTGATTCTTCGGTACAGAGAAGGAACTGTCTTCTTCACGACGTCATAGAATGAAGGGTTGAGGGAAATAGGAGCTTAGGAAGAAGGAAGAGTCAAATACTAGATGACTTGAAAGAAATAAGAAATTTTTGGGAGCTGAAGGAGGAGGCAGAGGACAGGGTACACATTGATGGTCTAAGTTTCACTGACAAAAGTAATGGACCTGTCGTAAGACAGAACACCTATTAATAATAATAATAATAAGAGGAAGAAGAACCTTATCTTATCATTGGAAGCTAGCACATTTATAAGGTATGTATTGCAATTGATAATACATCTGTTGATATTTAAATTGAACACAGAACATCGAATTAAGAGTTCGTATAACAACAAGGATAGCACCTGACTTAGGTAGTTAACACAGCTCAATCCAGATGTTGCATCATAGAGTGATTTTATTCATTCTACTTTAGAAACAGTGTAATGATTTAACAAATACAGCCCTACTATCATTTTCCCTATCGCGTCACCACCCATTCATATTATACGCTAATTAACTAATATGCTAGTGTCGTAAGGAAAAGGAGGTGGAATTTAGAGAATCTTTACCCACATTTGCATTCAAGGAAAGTGTGAAACAATTGAGGTAAAAATCACCCTCAGTACATCCCACAAGGATTTGAGCCCCGATTGCGGGAGTATACCATTCAACCACAGAAGTGAGTGTTTCTTCAAAATTGAAAAATAGTTATTTTATAATGAAAAAAGCATTTTAAATTATTATAAGTTTGATGTTGTCAAATGGTGAATATATAAAATCACATTTTAATGATTTCTCCGTTTGTAGCGTACTCTTGTATATTTTAGTTTCCAGGTTAATCAGCCTAAGATAGGCTCTTAAGACACTTTTATACACCTTACTATTAATATTAACTTTGTTTGCCAATGAGGATTGCTTTAGTAAGACTTTTTAATCAACACATTTTATCAAAATACCAATCACAAACTAACTTTAACCCTGAACAAACATAGCACTGTGTTTTGCCGGGCACGTATTTATCACTTTGAAAGGGCAAGACCTAAATTTAACAAGGACCCATAGTTTTTACCTTGCCGGGAATCAAAACCAATGATCTTTAGCTAAGTATACAGACACGTTGCTTTTAAAAGATATAAATGGTACAAAACTCCACGCGAACTTTCTCGCTCTATTGTTTAGAGATGGAGATATTTATTCAAAATTTGTAATATATAATATACACTAGCAAACCCGAGAACAAATTGCGCTAGACATACATAAAATAATCTTTGACTCATGGCTTTAAATTTAATAATTCTATTTTTAAAGGATTAGCGTCTTCATTTATATATTTAGACCAATAAAAATATCGATATCTTTTAAAATTTTGACTTCCGGTTAAAATTTTCGTCATTTTACTAGGGGATGAACATCTTATGGTTATCGTATTGCTATTAAATTTCTCTTTTATAAATTTTGACCAATAAAATAGGTAATTATTGACTATTGAGTCTAAAATGAGAGAGATAGAATCGTTTTAGCCAATTTTGAGAAAATTGAAATTTTTTCTTTTCATCCTCTAGTAAGCTACTATTAATTTTAGGGTTAGACAGATTCACAGACAGACGGTGTTGCAAAAACCACTTTTTAGGGTTCGGGGGGTCATGAAACGTCGACATCCATCAACATCTCGGGCTAAAAATTTTTGACGGTCGTAATACTTTATCTAAAGTGTTGGCAAAGTTAAAAGAAAATTATATTTGTGTATAGCTTGAAAACCTTTGGATTTATAAAAATATATTTCAAGTAAAAGTATTTTATTATAAATAATCCACATGTATGCAATGATAAGTAATTTCATATCTCAAATACTTACGGAGATAAAATTAAAAATTAAATTTACACATCAGACAGGAACCCTTAAAGTCATGTTGACGAAAAGTTGAGAGTAGCCATTTGGTTTGTAATATCTATCAAAGCTTAGAAATTAAATCTTATCAAATTCTTTAAAGCCGATTTTGATCAAATCAATTTTTTCTTCTTCTGCCCTTATGGAAACTACCCTTAATTTTAAGGTTGGATATACAATTCCAAAAATTCCTCGGGGTAAGCCTATGAAAACCATATAGACCAAGTTTTATCCAAATCGATAAAATAGGTTAGGCTATAGCCCAAGGTACAGACTGACAGACAGATGGGCAGACAGATGGCATTTCGAAAACCACTTTCTATGGTTTGGGGGGTCATGAGACGTCGACATCCATCACAATATCGTGTTCAATTTTTTTGACGATCACAATACTTGTTCTACCTGTAGGGTAGCGAGAAAGTAAGAATATTGATATTGGGTCCCCAAGGGTCAGCACTTCGTATTAAAATGTCGACTTCCGGTTTAAAATTTTCGAAATTTTACTAGGGGTTGCACATCTTATGTTTATTGCATTGCTATTAAATTCCTCACTTATAAATTTTGACCAATAAAATAGGTAAATTTTGACTATTGAATCTAAAATGATTGAGATAGATCATTGTTGTACAAGCATTTCTCCTAAGAGGTTAAAAGAAAGAAAACATACACTTTTTGAGAGACTTACTCATTTCTTACTTCAGTATGGCACTAGAGAATTATTGCGTTAAAATTTAAGTAGTATCTCTTTACAACCAAAGCTCACAAAATAGTATTAATATATTTACCAATATCTCAGAAACTGTTGTTTTTATAAAGATATATTTCATATAAAAGTTTTTTATTTTTAATAGTCGTACAATTTTGCAATGATAAGTTATTTAGTGTCTCAAATAGTTGCGGAGATACGGAAATTTCCTCTTCTGTAAAGTACCCTAAATGTCATTTTCATTGGAAAATTAAAATATTCAGTTTATCTATAATCTTAATCAACGCCTAGATAAGAATTTTAATCAAAATCATGAGAGCCGATTTTGAGGAAATCGATTTTTTCTCTTTTCACTTTTTATTTAACTACTTTTAATTTTGCTGATAAAATGACACACAGACAGACGGCATTTCAAAGACCACTTTTTAGGGTTCGGAGGGTCATTAGACGTTGACATCCATCAACATTTCATGTTAGTTTTTTTTTACGCTCGCAATACTTTACATTTAGTGTTCGAAAATTAAAAAAAAAGAAATATATATATATATATATGCGTATAGCTTGAAAGTTATTGGTTTTCTAAAAATATGTTTCGAATAATATATTTGTATTATAAATAGATCTACATATTTGTAATGATAAGTAATTTCATATCTCAAATAGTTTTGGATATATGATAAAAAATGATTATTTACGTATCAAACCGAAGCAATTAAAGTAATTTTGCCGAAATATTGAGAGGAGCCATTTTGTTTGGGATATTTATAAAAGTTTTGAAATGAAAGTTAATCCAAATCCTTGGAGCCGATTTTGAGAAAAAAGACTTTTTTCTCTTTTTGCCCATCAGTAAACTACCCTTAATATTAGGGGTTAGATATCCACTTCCAAAAAACTCTAGGGGCAACCCTATGAAAACCTTAGATACCAAGTTTTAGCCCGTTCGGTAAAACAATTTAGGCTCTAGTCGGAGGTACAGTCAGACAGACGAACAAACGGAAATTCAAAAACCACTTTTTCGGATTCGGAGGATCATCTAACGTAAAGATTCATCAAAATCTCGATTTCGATTTTTTTGACGATCACAATTCTTTCTTTACATGTAAGATATCAAAAAAGTAAAAAGGATACAAAGCTCATTTTCTTCTCATCCCAACAAAGGTGTCTTGAAAAAATGTATGCATTTATAAAATATCGACGGTGTTTAAAAATATACCTATTCAACATGAATGCCTTAAAATTACTAAAAAAAAATCATATGTATGCCTAAAAATTACTCTAAAAGGACAACCGCCCCCCCCCAGCCACCACAAAAAAGGCTTAAAATTCCACAGTAACAAAATTGATCAAAGAATGACCAATAAAATATACATTTCTACAAAAAAGGGATAATGAACAGAGTTTATGTACTTATGACCATTATATTTAACAAAAAAAAGATCATTATAATCCGGGCCCTGGTCATCACCCTCGCAATATAGTGTGCCACCATTGACGGCTAGACCAGGATTCGAGTCCCGTTTGAGTGTATTAGTAGTTGTTTTTCATAAATAGTTTTACATTTTTTATTCACTCAAATGTGGATACACTTCCTCTTTACTCAAACTTCCTCATCACTAACATATCAACGTAGTTAGTAAATATGAGTACAAACCAAAATGTTAGTAGGATGCGGTGATAAAATAAATGTAGATTAACCACTTAAATCCAGACATTATCATATCCAATGTCCAACGTCATTTAGTATATTCAGCATTGAATTAACCCACTTCAGTGGCCGCATAGTATAAGGCGTCACTCTCACAATAGACTAGATTGACGTTGACGGGGAGATCATGATTCTAGCTCCAGTTGGATGTACCAAGTGTGGTTTTCCCTAAATAGTTTCCAATTCCTCTCTCCACACAAAT
The DNA here is from genome assembly GCA_902155825.1 of Timema genevievae. NCBI lineage: Eukaryota > Metazoa > Arthropoda > Insecta > Phasmatodea > Timematidae > Timema > Timema genevievae. Next base: position 22,616 of record CABFWO010002280.1, read on the forward strand.
TCTGGTACATTTCCTCTAAGTGCAACCTTTCACATAGCGTTATTGGTATATAGGTGTATAGAGCGAACAGGTAGTAAGACTGTGCTAAAATAATTGAGCTTACTAACGACTTAGTTATGTGTAGGTAGGAAGTGCACCCACATTAGCTTTTAGATAAGATGGGAGAATCAATGGGATAAAAAAAATGGGAAAATCACCTTCCTCAAACCCAGTCAAGATTTATCTTCCACCTTCCCATCACCAGAAACCCATCCTATATTGAGATTGATGCCTTAAACCATGTAAACACTGGCGTGAGCTTAAGATTAACTTCCCCTGGACCTGCTTTCCATCTATGTTGATACGTTTATGATCCATAAGATAGTTAATATGCTGTTACGAGAAAGTATTTTGTAGAGCGGGTATTATTTTACTACTCTACTGCTCATTCAAACAGTGCAGTTTAACGAGCTCCTGCAGCTATTTTCAGACTTCACAATCCTATTGTGTTCAAATAGGCCTATAAAACGTCACTGTCACTGTCCTGTCACAAATGAGTTTTATTCATTCATTCATTTATTTTATTTAAGACACCCATCAAATGAGTTACCATCACTATGCGATTTACGTACAGTACATAGATATAATAAACCGTATGCCTTTAAAACAAAAACAAAATGTATATCTTAAAAAACTAGTAAAATAAGTGGTACGACACAATCGTAAATATATTTTTATTATATACGCCAATGAAATCAAAGAGTATTTTTTAAATTGGTTTCAGTAAAAAATCCTTTGATAGTTTTCCTAAAATAAATTATTGATCCTTATATGAAACACTCTTCAGATCCACAATTTGTGAAAATAATGTTATTACCATTAAAAAAAATTCTAAATTCAGCAACGAGTAAAATAGTCTCAAATTGTTATTTTTTATAAAAATAAAAAAATATTTATTCATCATGAAAAAACCTTCACTGATACCCATTTTAAACCAAGTACTAAAGCCATTTTTTAAATATTTCAAATTCTCAAAAATCAATCACTTTTTACAACCCTTAAATCAACTATTCTCTGAAAAACATATATGATATACAATGTTATTAATAATCTATAACACCTTTCATAAATTAATTTTGGACCAAATCGTTTGAAAGATTTTCAATTAATTTTAGTTTGGGTGCATATAAACCGTAAATTTATATTAAAATCTTAAGGTATTTCCATGATTACAGTAATTTTATTGATGAGAAAGTAGAAACAATTGAATATCTGTCCTTACGTTTACAGTCCTTTATCTTCTCTTGTCTTTTTCTATAAAGTCATGAAAATATTCTTTCCTTTATAGTCTTAAATACAGAATTTTGATTAAGCCTACTATAATAATTATTTATAGAATTGTGTTCTTATTTTTTCAGCCTTATCAGTGAACATGTATCTCATGTATCTCATAATCAGGTCTTACAGTAACGGGGATGCCAGGCTTTGAATACTGAATGGGTGTCGTGAGGTTTATTTAAAATGGTCTCTCATCCATATCTCATTTGATGTAACTAAAACACGTATAGCTCGGATGGGTAGTAGGACTTGGTAGAGGTTATGAAATAGTAACTATTGATATTGAGCTATTAAATTTCATTTAAATAATTTATAGTACATCGACATATATTTGGGATCCCCCTCAGCAGTTTTAAAAGCAATTAGATCTAATCTCATATATTCATACGTTAGGACGCATAACTTTTAAAAAGATGAGACCAATTTCGACGACTGTAGCCAAACAAATATTTCACAGTGACCAGCTAATATTGGTGTTAGAGTGCGAGACGGCCCAATAGGATTAGGATGATAAAAATATCTTCTAATTTCTTCACTGATATCTCAACATTCTTTGATACAGGAAAAGAAAATTCAAGGAAATAAATAATAAGCGGATAGTTAATGTGTCGAGATAAGAATTGCGCATGCAAAAGAGAGAAAAAAATCCCTCAAACCCCACCATTCACTACCTCCCTCCTTGCACGACTGTTAAGTTGGACTCTTAAAACACTCGACTAATCAAGCGCAGCGTGATATCTTGAAGGCGCATATCTCACGACTCCCCCTAGAGGACGGGTGGTGTTACGTGAGTCACGTTAACCGGGTTACTGAGGGGGAGGGAGATAAGGATTGAAAACTCTTCGTCACTCCTCCAGGTGGTTTCACTCTTCATTTGTCTACCGGTGGCTGACACTGCCACGGCCGCCTACCGGGGCGTTGAGACGCGTAGCAGACGTCTAGGAATCAAGCGTTATTTAACGAGGGGTTTGGAATTGAAAAGAAAAATGGCTTACGTCAAAATGAAGATGAAAAGCATCAACATGTCCCTTTAAGATAAAAACTTAAATGTTAAAGTTGCATAAATCTAAAAAAATATATATTTAAAACGATAATTTTACTGGTTTCTCTAAATGGATGTGAAACGTAGTCTCTTACCTTACATGACGAAAGAAATTTTAATGTGTTCTAAAACAAGTTGTATAAAAAATAATTAGATCCTAAATAGAGATGAGGATACTGGGGAGTGGAAGAGGTTACATAATGATGTGTTATACACCCCGCACTCCTCACATGACATTGTTAGTATTGTCAAGTCCCGTAGATTACTGTGGGTAAGGCACGTAGCGTGGATGAAAGAATCCAGAACCGTGTTCAGAGTATTGACTGGTAGATCCTATGAGAAGAGACCATGGGAAGACCTAGAGGCATATGGGAGAGTAACATTAGAATGGATCTGAAAGAAATAGGGTGTAATATATGTATACAAGGATATCTATGCTTATCTCAGCTACATCACTCGTAGGCCAGCTGGTGGAAAGATAAACTAGTACTAATTAACTATCGCCAAGGTGACGCCCGGATGTACTTATCGTACATCCTTTCCGTGGAGGCTCTTTCCCTGTCCATAAGAGAAGAGATGATGGTGATAGTGAGTATGAGGGTGTGGAACCAGTAGAAACTTATTTAACCTAACTTAAGCCCAATCAACCATACCCTGGTAACCAATGGGATAATTCCTCTTTCGAGATTAACTTACATGGTACTAGCCAGGAGTCGAACCCAAGACCCTTATGTTCGTAGCCAGGTGAACTGACCATACCACTGGGCAGGTTATAGGCTGTAATGAGATGTATTGGATAGAACTAGCTCAATATAGGGACAGGTGGCATTTTTTTTTTGTAAGTCGAGTTGGTCGAGTTTCAAACGTCAAATAGTAGGTAATTAAGTAGGCATATAATTAAAAGGGAAACTACCAAAAACGTTTTGCGCGAAATGTAACAACTTGGAAATCAAATTTGATATAGATGGATGTATTTACCCTTCCTCAAATAAATAAAGTAATTTTTTTTTGTGTATTACAATATGAAATCTAATATATTTGAGGATTGTTTAAGTGGTTTTGAAGCGTAATGACTGCCATCCCCATAATAAATAAACCTGCGTGAGGAAATGCCTACGCAAGTAGTTGACGCCCTTAAGATAAATTGTGTTGTGTGTTCTGCTTGAGAAACGTATGTGGGAGGGAGGAGGAGCCGTCGCGGTTTATTAGTCAAAATGGAGGTTTGTTCCACTAGCGATGATTTATTAGTCTAGTTTGGTAATTATTAGCTTAATACCCGTCCAAGCTATCAGAATATTTACACTTATAGGGTTAGGATGAGGAAGGTAGGATTTTGTTAAAATGTACCTGAAATGGCGTGGAGGTATATCGGGGAAACTTCAGTACACCCGGCAGGGTTATTTGAGTTCCGCAGTATTCTCGCATTTTTTTTGTTGTAATCAATTACTTGCAGGAAATCCACAAAAATCGAGTTTTTCTATCGCTCTAACAAACTTTATTGTCTAATTATATCCCCGATCTTTACACCACCTGAGACGAAACTGACGCCATTTTTTCCATGTACTCATCTGTTAAGCTGATCGGTTGAGTCTCATTTTAAACTTATTTATTGACGGTAGTTATGACACCCCCAATAACACTCCCCTCCCCTCAAAGGTATGGATATCATTACACTCTCCAGGTAGATACTGGTATATTTATCTTAAATAAATATATATTTTCTAGCACTACGCCTTACCCATACACTACTCTAAAGGCATATGTCCCAAACTAGATATGCAAATGTTCTAGGGATAAGGAAGGTTGAGTCTAAAGAAAATATATCCAAATTCAAGTGCAACGAGTTTGGAAAATCATTTAGAAAAGTAATACTCAGTATACGCGACAGGGACTCGAACCCCAATATTCCCGTTATCTGCAGTCCAGTTTATTGCAAGAATGACGCCTTAGACCACCTAAGTGGGTAATTCAATATATCATACTTTGCTATGTTCATTTATTGTTAAGTAATTTAGTTTAGTTAGATTTATTATTATTAGCACCGTGTCTTACTACCCGTTCGGGTCATAAGCACTTACGCTAATGTGTAATGGTAGGGTGATTGTGAGATGAAATGGAGGACCTATAGTTTAACGTGGAATCCGAACCTCGGTGGAGTCTTGGAATTCCACACATTCACAAGTTATGATTAATACACATCTTGTCAGAGGTGAAGGAAGGGTTTGGCAATCAGATAGATCTGTGCCGGGACTGAGGATTGAACCCCGGACCCCTAGCACAGAAGTACAACACCTTACCCCAAGACCGCAAAGTCACCAAGTAGCGCCAGGTCACCAAGTAGTTTAATTAGATTCTCTGCTTATTATTTACTGCACAATAAAAGTAAAAATACAACTATTTTAGGTTTTCCTTCGCTATGAATTGCTTGCACGCCTAAACAGTGGAGACATGCTCAAAAGAGTCAGTTCAGTTCAAGTGAGCTCGGATCCGAATAATATAATGAAATGATTATTTTATTCGCATGGTTTTCGAATGGAGACTAAAAATGAAGAAAGTGTTTCCTTCTAGTGTAATTATTGTAATAATTGAAGTAACTTCGCTCTTACTCTCTTTAGTGATCATGTGGTCTAAGATATTGCTGAATTTACAATGACGGGGAGGTCAAATCCCAGCCAGATATATTAAAATGATTTTTCCTAAATGGTTTCCCACCCTCCCTTCGCACAAATGCGAAAATATTTTTTGTAAGTACTACTTTGATCATCCCTAGCCTACAATATTAGTGTAATTCAATTCTAGATAACTCCAACAGTTAGTAATATATGGTACACTAAAGAAGAATGAAAAAAAATCACACTTCTAAGGAGTCAACCAGTAATTTAAAACCATGGCAAACATACCAAACCTTTATTTAACCATACAATTTTCTTGAAACTATAAGTACTCCATATTTGTATTTATTTTATTGCTACCAAAACTGATTCTATTCACACATTAAGTTATTTGAGTTAGGCAGTATTCTCGCTTTTTTTTTGTTGTAATAAATTATTTGCAGGAAATCCACAAAACATCGAGTTTTTCTATCGATCCAACAAACCTTATTGTCTAGCTATTTTCCCCACTTTTTTTTAAACTGTCACCATATTGAATTAACACCCGTATTTTTAGTTTAGTTGGGGAATTAAAGTTTATAAGCAAATATACTTGAACTAACTTGAATCTTTATAGTAAGATGGTTGCAATCCAACTGTTATGCGAACGAGTGTTAGTTTAATATGGCCACAACTTAAAAGCGGTTAAGGTAAAACAACAAAGATTATCAGTTTGTATAAAAGATCCGATTGTTAATGTATCTTTCTTTCGCCAATTTGCACCTTTACGAGTAATAAGATGCAGTGGACATGGAAAACCACCCCTAATAACTCCAAATCATTCTATTGGGGCTGGTTTTACCTCGGGTGAGGCTAACGAATACACTGTTAATTTGTATAAAAGTTTATGATATCCAATTAGTAAAATAAAAGTCAGACGTACAAAATCGTTGCTTAACCATTTCGTTGGTCTTTGAGGTTAAAAAAAAAGGGAAGTGATTAGTTGATGGTGTAAATAATAAACGTTTAGTAACTTGTTTTAAATACAAGATACGTGATATCCAAATAAGAAAGCAAGACCGGTTTTCCTGCGTCTGACAGACTTAGAATCCATTTTATTCCCACTTAAAGAGCAAGCTTTGTCAATCAAAGTATCTGAAGATCTGTTAATAAGATATTAGATCCCTATTCTATTTTGTCACACTAATATACACATATATTTATTACCGTTATACATGTATGGCGAGATAGGAATGGATACAATGTTATGTTATTTAAGAAGTTGATAATACCTTAATTTACCTAAATACTTGAAGATTAAGGTAGAACCTTCAAACCTAATTTTAGGGGACCTTCAAAGATTTCTTTAAATCAGTATAGCGCCTTGTAAGTATCGTGATTTATTTACGTTAAAAAGTAAATAATGTTAAATTATTATTTTTATTCTTATGGGAATTAATGGAAGAGGGGATCCATACTAGTGGGCACATAGGCAAAAGCGTCAGTCTCGTCTAAGATTATTTGGCAGTAAGAAGAAGCCCATTTATGAATCCTAGATTGATTGTTTTTTCCTAACTGTCCGCTCTATTAATTCTTTAAATTTTACCTTCTTCAATCCTATTCCACTTTTGTAAATATTATAGTTTGATAGTTTGAACAAATAGTAAGATACGGTGCATACAAAAAATATAAACAAGAATAAATCTGAGAGAGAGAGGAGATTTTAGCGCCTGAAGTTTCACTTAATATGATTTTAATCAATCAATTTCCACCTGTTCTTCCAACGCACGAAGAATGATTTATGGGCCCACCAATATAGGTATTGTACGTAATTCTCCGAAAGAGGTGACTGCTCACCCTTTGAAGCGAAACTTTCACCAAGTAATAAGTCGGAAACTTAGATTAGTTTGTAAAGCGTTTTTGCTAATTTATAATTTATGGATTCGATTCCCAGCTTAATATCTGATGATATGGATGAAGAAGTTACTTAGATGAATTTCATCATCATTGGCATGAAGAGAGAACCTGAAACACACAGTGCTTAATCACATGTAGAAAAACACATTTTCTAGTACACCCTAACGAGATTCGTAACTCTACCTCCACATCACTGGAAATTCAGTCTATTGCGAGCCTAACGCTATAGATGGCATGACTACCTTTGAGTGGTTTTCAACATAAAGTTTTTAAATTAATTTATTCTTCCTATCATTATATTAATTATGGTGCGTTTTCTCATAAGTATCTTTATTATTCTGGTACCTCTAGATTACATCATTAACCTCGGTGTTGAACATAATGGTAAAAAGAATATTGCCGAGCAATAGTAGAGCCCCTGATACAGTTATAGGTATGTAACCAGAGAAACAGCCATGCGCTGGGGATTGACCATCCTAAAAATTCTGCAAGGGGTCACGATCACTCAACTTAAAATCAAAATGATAGATGTGTTTGGAAATTTGTTATAAGGGAATACATAGACGTTTTAACTAAATATTTAAAACATGTTAAATGTGGACTAGAAATCAATTCCACTTCTAAATAATTATTTAAGTGATTCATCCCACCAACTCAAATGATAATATCAAGAATGGTGGGTAGGGTATGTGATTGTTTTTATTATGGTACTAATTATAATCCATATTATTATTTATTTGTGCCATTATTCTTTGAGGGTTGTGCCTTATTATCCATGTCATATATGTGGTTTGTATTAGCTACAGGTGTGTCACCGAATTAGGAATTGATTCTCACTTCAAGATAGAGCTGGGAGATTCCTTGGTATATTATTTAATATAAATAATCATTAAGAAATTAAGGCAAAGGCTAGAGGTCTTGGGAATGAGAGCTTCTTGTCAGACCATTAAAAGTATGCCAGGTGAATTTTTTTCTGTCAATGTTTTAAGTGACAGTGGCGCCCACAATATAATTACATATACAATAAACACTAACTTGATTTAATCTATTTAAAAGCAAAGCCGTATTACAGCTATATATATGTAAAAAAAATATTTAAATTTGTCAAAAGGTTAGATAGTTGGAGATCATAAAAGTGAACATATAAAAAGAGAAATATACATTTTTTTACTATAGCACAGTTTTAAGATTAGTTCCATAGTAAGAATACTTGAAATGTACTAGCTTAGTTTTTCTAGTTGCCCTATGAAGACTAGACTTAATGAATTTGAGATGTATGATGATTTTTTATTTATTTCTTAAGGTGATTCGACTATAGTTAATTCAAAACTAAATAAAATTGAAACTCGTTTGATATTTCATTTGGAGATATGGGGTTTCTGCTCCTAGTTTCTTCAACCGATGACTTTACTGCTAGCTCATCTCATTCCCAGCCTCCATTTGGCCTACCTGCATTTTAACCGATACCATTACTCCTTATTACGTCGTCATTATGTTATGGTGGTCAGGCATGTAGTGATGAAACCAGCAGCGCATGGCCTGTTCGCCCATCACACATCATGTACCGTACGCTCTGAACTAGTAAAATATAGATCCTTAGAGAGCTGTTGTTTCAGAACCAGCATCGACTGTCGAATGGTCTAACGCGTCACTCTCATATCTAACTTGATTGCCTGTGACGGAGACACAAAGGTTCGAATCTCGGTTGGGAGTACTTAAGGTACTTTATCCTAAACGGTTTCCCAGTTTAACTATAAGAAAACTTGAGTAAATTTCCTCTAATATTCTACCTTCCTCATCCATATTAAATTTGTGTAGTTTATATGGGTTTTTTTGAAAAAACATTTGAACTGTTTAATAAGGAACGTTTAAGAATATTTATAAATAAAATTCAATTTTTGGTTAAATTAGGTTGTACAATTTATATTAAATTAACATGAAAGTTAAACATGTGTAATTTAATATAATATATGCACACTATTTGATTGATATTTTAAATAAATTGGTAATATTAATTACAAGTTAGGATACTTTATAATTATGTATCTCTTGAAATTATAACAAACATCTAAAAATTCAGTACATATTAATATTGTAGACATTTGAATAAAAGTTATACTTAAAAATATGTATTTCATGTTAATTTAGTACAGCTTGTACAACCTAATTTCACTAAAAATTGAATTTTATTTTTAAATAGTTTATATGTGTATAACCTGAAGTACTTGTGTAAAGCCTGAACAGGTTTGTTTTTAGCACACCCTGTTTCTACCTGTTCAGGTTAAACGCATCTGTACTAATTACGCTACTGAGCTATGGATGAGTAAGATCGAATTTATAGGAAGTGTACCTGTATTTGCGTGGAGGAATAGTAAAAGCTATTTTGGAAAAACCACCCTCAGTACACCAAACCGGTATTCAAACCCCGATCTCCCCGTCTTATGCAGTCTAATCTAACACGATGGTGACGCCTTAGACCATGCAGTCACCACAGCAGGTCTGAACAAGTATTGAGGCCCGACGAAAAATAATAGGAAGAATCTTATCTGAGAGCTATAAAAGCTACAAAATGTACTTTCACGTTTTCATACGTTGTCATGTTATCTGCAGCTATATTTTATAGTAGATTTAATAAATACATATTAAATAGCACTAATAATAAGGTGAAATGTTTTAAAATAGTGGCCACCAAAAAATATGTTTACATTTTCTAAAGCCACTTCTAATATAAAAATAAAGCTGTGTAAAGTTTTTTGTTTGTTTTTCCTAGCTCCACGTCTTACTAGCCGTTCGGGTTATACGATTATGTACTAATTACGCTAATGGTCTAAGGGATTAGGGAGGTTATATTTATGGGAAATATTCTTGCATTTGCGTGGAGGGAGAGTGGAAAAACCAGTTTGGAAAAGCCACTCTTAGTACACCCGACCTATATTTGAACCTGGATCTCCCCGTCATCGGCAGTCTAGTCTATTACAATAGGGCTGCCTTAGATCATGCGGCCACCGAACCGGATATGACAATGTTAGTATTTTTGTCCATCCCTAACACTTTGATGTTTAAGCTGGGTTTTCAAAGTTTCACTGCATTTTGAATTAAAACACCAATACAACTTTTTTTTTTACTAGTACGCTACTGACAAGTAGATATCATAAGTACACAATATTCATTTTTCTCTACTGCACTGCACACTTGTTCAAAGAACAATAGTGTTACTCCAAAATGTACTATTTTTAATTCCACCGTGACTTACTAATCCCTCAGGTTGTACGAGTTCAACTACACTGATGAAGTAAGAATGGGGGATATTTTCATTTAGAGGATATGTACTCACATTTGAGTAGAGGGAAAATAGTAAAACATTGAAGAAAAAGCAACCTTGGTACTTCTGGTTGGCACCTAAGCCCCAAACAATTCGTCACCAGCAAATGCAGCAGATTATATTATATATATATATATAGCATATATCTCTATATATAAAATCGAAATCCCTGACTGACTGACTGACTCACACACTCAACACTAATTCTCACACTTCTCACGAACCTAGAGGGCTGAAATTTGGCACAGGTTTACCTTATGCGCTAATTAGGAAATTAAAGATATTTCATTCCGATTTTTTGTAATTAAGGGAGTGAGATAGGGGTAGCTACCCTAATCAAAAATATTACTTTATAATCGCTTTTTAAGCATTAAGAGGGTAATAATCCGATAGGTTTGTTATAATAATGCCTTTGAAAAAATATAGCAATTATTTTTAACCCCGTAGATGCTTCTAAGAGGTGGAAAAAAATTAATACAGAACATTAATTAAAATATATAATTAAGCTATAATATGAAACTCCAAGGAGTCTGTAGTTTATATTTTGCTGAATTTTGTGGTGTTTGTAGTGTCTGTGTGAGTGAGAGGGCCCGGCCCAGGGTGGTGTGTGTTGGTGGGGAATGGTAGGAGGGTGGAGACCTTTCCAGCCGCGCTCAGATGATAATGCCCCAGGCAGTAGGCAAAGGGGCCCGCAGAAAATAAAACTCCCTATGAGAAACGATATATGGTCACCTCCTCTCGGTGTTTCTCGGGACGTTCTTCGCACAGGATATTTTGTTATTATTTATTTTTGGATGGAAATGAGGCATTTTTATTTGAAGCTTAATGGCATGGTTCTTAGCGCTACCCGAGGAACACCGCGAGGAGGTGACCATATATTGTTTCTCATAGGTAGTTTTATTTTCGGCAGGTCCCCTAAGCCTACTGCCTGAGGCGTTATCAGCTGAGCGCGTCTGGAAAGGCTTCCCCCCTCTTACCATTCCCCACCACCACACACCACCCCAGGCCGGGCCCTCTCATTCACATATATTTTAAAACATTCTCAAACATCTTTGTCCTTCAACAGCCTCAGTTCATCCTGATCAGACACGCATAAAACGGTGGCGCACCTTCGCTCTAAAAAAGAGATTCATACACGAGCAAGTTCCAAATACCGTGATGAATTCTGAATTTCAAGGCGATCTCAACAGAACTCCGTCACGGTTTCACTTTGGAAATGTAACGTGAGGACGTGTCAATAAATAATGTATACATTTGATTATAAAAGCCATTTGATGTGTCCATGAGAAATCATTTTTATTTTAAGTATGCGAATGACCTCGAACGACCTCCCCTCCGCCCACCTCTCCGTTTCTACTTTTTCACTGACATGATTAATTATATATTTCTGTTACGGATCTAGCGGTAGACAAGTCCATATCTTCTCAAATATTAAAAAAAATATTGAAAGGTGCCATAAATGACCTCTTACGTGTGAGTTGATAGACTATCTGTTTTACAACCTCGTTTTTAAATTTTAAGAGTTGGTTCAGCTCCGCTAGGATGTAGAAACCCTTAGCTCAGTCGGTAAAGTGTCCGTCTACTGAAATAATGGTCCTGGGATTGATTTTCTACATGTCCTCAAAAATATATAATTTATTAAATGTATGTCTTCCCATCCTTAGTGATGAATTAACAACCTGGGGTCTAGGATTTGTTCTAGCTAGAATTTAGTTAAATGTTTATGTCGTTTCATGATATAATCAGTCGGTAAGTTAACGTTAAGTACCTCATAGAAATAAATAAACTTACTAGGAAAAAGAGATCAACGTCTCGATTTGTAAATATAAGCATTGCAAGCATGTTATTAAGGCGTTAGGGAGGTCAACTATAGGTCAATAATCGAAACTAGCCACTTCGGTGGCCACATGGTATAAAGCGCTACTCTCACATTAGGCTACACATGACGGGGTGATTGAGGTTCTTATCTCAGTCGAGTGTACTGAGGGTGGGTTTTCCAAAATGGTTTTCCCCTCTCCCTCCAAGCAAATGAGAGTACATTTACTCTAAATATAGCCCCGGTGCTAAACAAAATCCGAACCGATGAGTACGTGGACTAAATGCTAGGCTCATCTAGTGTGGTTCGCCAGTGACGGGGATGTCCAAGCTGGAAACTCGGCTGTACCTACTCACAGTTGTTATTCCTAAATTCTTTCCCAATCTTTCAACACACGTCCGTGGGTACGTTTCTTATAAAATCTACCTTGCTCATACCAACCCCTTTATTCCAATTAAATAAGTTCAATACAGCTGGGTAGTAGAATTGAGTTAAAAAAGACGTAAACATGAAAAGAGCTAACCGATTTGAACTAAGGTGCAGGTGCCATCATTAATAGTATGTGTATTTTACCGTCAAAATTTGAGTTATTGGCTTAGGTTCATGTGTATCAATACTACGTTATATTGATTTATCTATTTTTTTAAATCCAATGAACATTAATGACTTATTTTAAATTATATTAAAGAAGAAAATAGTCAATACCTTAAACGCAGTTTTAGTTTCTTCCATTCGCGCCCACGGTAATATGCGATACTTGATTATCATTGTTTTGTGATGAGAATAGGGTATGCAACGCATCATTATGTAACCTCCTCTACTAACTATTACTTTAAACCCTTTTTGGAACAAATATTTTCCTAAGTACTTTGTTTTCGAGCACCCTGTTTTTTTTTTTACTTTCTCGCTATCTTACAGGTAGAGAAAGTATTGTGATCGTCAAAAAATCTAACTCGAGATTTTGATGGATGTCGACGTCTCATGACCCCCCGAACCCTAAAAAGTGGTTTTCGCAATGCGGTCTGTCTGTCAGTCTGTACCTTGGGCTAGAGCCTAAACAATTTAACCGATTGGGCTAAAGCTTGGTATATAGGCTTTTCATAAGTTTACCCCGTGAAATTTTTGTAATTGGATATCCAACCTTAAAATTAAGGGTAGTTTCCTTAAGGGCAGAAAGGGAAAAAATCGATTATATCAAACTCGACTTTAACGATTTTGATTAAATTTCATTAATATGCTTGAGTCAATATTACATACCAAATGTCTACTCTCAACTTTTTGGCAAAATGACTTTAAGGATTCCGGTCAAATCCGTAAATTCTAATTTTTAATTTGGTCTCCGTAAGTTTTTGAGATATGAAATTACTTATCATTGCATACATGTGGACCTATTTATAATAAACATATTTTACTTGAAATATATTTTTATAAAACCAAAAGTTTTCAAACTATACACAAATATATATTTATTTTAACTTTACCAACACTTTGGTAAAGTATTACGACCGTCAAAAGATCTAGCCCGAGATGTTGATAGATTTCGACGTTTCCTGACCCCCGGAACCCTAAAAAGTGGTTTTTGCAACGCCGTCTGTCTAACACTAAAATTAATAGCAGTTTACTAAATGGTGAAAAGAGAAAAATTCCATTTTCTCAAAATCAGCTATAGATACTCTATATCTCTCATTTTAGACTCAATAGTCAATAATTACCTATTTAATTAGTCAAAATTTATAAAAGAAAAATTTAATAGCAATGCAACAACCATAAGATAGCCCCTAGTAAAATGACGAAATGTTTAAAAGGAAGTCAAAATTTTAATACGAAGTGTTGACCCTTGGGTACCCAATATCTATATTTTGTATTGATCCAAATATACAAATGAATACGTTAATTCTTTAAAAATAAAATTATGAAATTTAAAACCATGAATAAAAAATGTTTTACGCATGTCAAGCGCAATTTGTTCTCAGGTTTTCTAGTGTATATTATATTACGAATTTTGAGTAAATATCTCCATTTCTAAAAAAATAGAGCGAGAAAGTTCGTGCAGAGTTGCGTATCATTTATTTCTTTTCATGTAAGCTGAGGGATCTCAAGGAACAACCATTAAAGCTATTGTTTTATATAAGTTATTTTGATATTTACGATTATTGACATCACAGGTGAGGTGTAAGCAGCTTACAGACCGAGTAATAGCATGAATTTCCTTACTTACTTATTTTCACACAAATCTCGTTATTGCTAGTTTTATTTCTAAATATTTGAACACATTAACCAAACAAAATAAGATGTTGTTCGATTTGGTCTCTAAATTATCAGCCTAAATCTGTTTTCTCAGTTTAGTCACGTGATTATTCTTCACACCGTTCATTTCTTCACCTATTTCTCTTCTGGATAACGTTATTATTTAACAATGTCAGCCAGAACTATCATTTCAAAGTACAGTACTAAACTTTTAAATTATATAAAGGCAATTAATGTGACTTTTCTAAACAAAAGCTGTATTGTACAACAAGACACCAATAATATTCGATAGGGCACGATAGCTTCTAGCACAAAGACGAGAACAAAAAATAAAATAAATAATATATATTTGATTTCTTCCTCCTCCATACTCGTGGTCCCATCGACAAAAATCATCAGTCTCGTCTTGTACAGTTTGTCCACGATGGGAAGGTTGGGGTTCGTATTCCATCTGGGTGCACTTAAGAGCCATTCTTACGAAAGATTATTCGGGATATTAGACAATCGAACCAGAAATACCCATTCAGGTGCTGGTTCTTCATTCATAGCTAGGCTAACAACTAAATTGGAACAAATGAAATAGAATATACGTTTTAAATTAATTAGTTTTCATTTGTTCTTTTAGCACAGCGTCTTACTTCCCAATCGGTGCCAACACTTATACACTAATTTAACTAATATTTGAGGAATTAGGAAGGCTGTGTTTAGAATAAGTGTACCCGCATTTTCGTGGAAGAAGAGTGGAAATCCTTTTAGGATAGACCACCCTCAGTATACCCGATGGGGATTCGGACCCCAATCTTCCCGTCATAGCAGTATAGTCTATTGCGATAGTGATGACACCTTATGCCATGCGACCACCGAAGCCGGTCTCTAATTATTTAATTATTTCGCTGTAGTTAGTTGGATCTTCCGGATACCTAAGTAAGATGTGATGCACACACAAATAAAAAATCCCATACAAGGAAACTCAAGAATCCTTTGTGCCTATAGTAATTATCCCCATCCGGGTGCAGCAAAAACATATTGAATTAAAATTAACTATCAGTGACGTCATTTCAAAACTATACTATTTGTTGTGTGTAGTGGGAAACTGTAGGCACGCGTCATGACCAGCCAGTGTGTGTAAATGCCATAAGTGGCCGCTAGTGGACTCGTGTGTTGTTTTTTTTTCTAAGATAAAGCATGAATGTGTGGGGGAGGGTGTAATGGTCTGGTCTCGCCCGGTAAAGTAAAGGTTTTCCCCCCACGGGATATGGCACACACTGTATACATCTTGGACATCACGACTGCCCCTATCTTGTCAAGAACGTCACGACCTAACCTCACTAACATATCCCCGAGGGGTGGTTATGTAGGATTGTTTGTTAATAGTAGTATTGTAGTTTACACTGCATATCATCTCTGAGGGAAATGCAGGTATTACGGAGAAAGGTTTTTTCTTAGCTCTATTTCTCTTTCTCTCTCTCTCTCGGTTAACTGTTGCCAAATTACTTGCTTTCACTTTTGTTGGAAGGTAGTTTTCTGGGGTAAGAAGGAGTTACTGACAACATCGACGACCCAGCATTGCAAACATAAAAAAAATATCGAATATGTAAGTGAAGATTGATTTCAAGATAACAAGAGAGTGATAGTGCTGTCTCTACATAGTAGCCATACAGTTCCATCAGATATGATATTCAGTGTTGAAGGCTTAAAAATCTTCATACAGTTTTTTTTAAGGATGTGGTTAGAACGATCGACTCTTGACTTGGTAGGTCAGTGCTTGGGTTCGCTTTATAAATTATTGGTGCGATAAAAAATAAGGCGTACTAACGACCTATAAAGATATTTTTCTTAAGCTGTGATAAACAAAACCCTCAGAGGTCATCGAAGAATTTCATAGGGTAGGTAAGCGACGCACTACGCTTTAGTTTTTTTTTAACCATAGCCAGGTGACCTGGTGGTCTAGGGGTAAGGTGTCAGACTTCTGTGCTGAGGGCCCGGGGTTCAAACCTCGGTCCCGGCACAGATTTATCTGATTGCCGAACCCTTCCTTCACCTCTGACAAGACGTGTATTAATCACAACTTTTGAATGTGAGGAATGCCAGGCCTCCACCGTGGTTCGGACTCCACGTTAAACTGTAGGTCCTCCATTTCATCTCACAATCACCCTACCACTACACATTAACGTAAGTGCGTATAACCCGAACGGGTAGTAAGACGCGGTGCTAATAATAATAATAATAATAATAATTTAACCATATCCCACTTCGGTAGTCGAATAGTTTGAGTACTAAGCTGTCACTCTCACTATATAATTGACTGCCGATAACTGGGATATCGTGGCTCTAATCCTAGTCGGGTCTACTGAGGTTGAGCTTTCCCAAATGGTTTACTTATCTACCTACACACAAATAGGTGTACACTTGCTCTCAATTTAATTTTTTTCGTCCTTAGCACAATGGCGTAGCTAGTATACTTACATATGCGTACAACCCAAATAGTTGTTAAGTCGTGGGAGCTGAAAAAGATTTTTTTTAAATAATAGAAAAAAAAATACAAATCATAAAATATTTGTTGTTAGCAGTAATTCTGATAAACAAACGAACGCAGATTTTAACGTGATGTCATGGGTTTTTATAAGCCTTTTTACACCTCTATAACGGCTTTACATAGCTTACCACCAAGGATTTATTAGAATTTGGAACGATGATTAATAATTTATAAAATAACATTTTACTTATATTTTTACATTTTAAATAAAAAGCTGTAAGCTATAGGTATCTTAATCTTAGGCCATAGTCCTGATAGAAGTACGTGAATGGGAAACATTTCTCTAAAGATAAGAATAATTAAGGAAGCTTTGATAAAAGTCATCCGAATTAGCGTGGAGAGAGAATCACTTGTGATAAAAGCAGACTTAATATGACCAGTCAAATACGCGACTGGTAGTCACGTTGTCTAAGGAGTCAAGACTAGACTACATGTGACTTTGACATATATATATATATTATAACCATGTCTTACTACCCATTCAGTTTATATGCCAGTGAGTTTAGAATTTCAGTCGGGTGTAGTGAGGTTGTGCTTATAAATGTGATTTATGACTATTGGTTTTCCCATCCACATTTTATGATAATTCAGGTGCATCTCTGATTAAAAAAAGGTTTATTTTCTCACGCCCTTAAATTAAGTTATCATTCCCTGTCAGTTACACACCCGGGGAGGGGGGGGGGGTGGAATGTGGTAGTTGCCTCCTTCCCTCTTCCCCAAGATCTCAAATTAATTTTTAAAAATTTGTTGAGAAAGGACCATTCCAAATAGGTTTTAAAAGTATCCCATTTTCAAAAATTTACCAGGGGAGTATCATTCCAAATATCTCGTAGATGTATTTAATTTTAAAAATTTGGCTAAACAAGGAACATACCAAGTGGCTTCAAGGGCCTGTTATTTTCAAAAAAATCTCCAGGTAAAGAATATTCCAATATCTTCTAGAGCATACAATTTTTAAAAAATTATATATTTAAATAGCTAATGAATGCTTCTGAATTTTCAAAAATGTCTGGACAAGGATTACTGCAAAAAGCATCATCATTAAAAAAAATTAATTCATAGGAAAGACAACCACGAATATCTTCTAGGTGCATCAAATTTTCATGTAAAATTTACCTAAAGAGAGTCTTTGGATCCCTACCCCCTTTGGGTTAGAGGGCCAGACAAATTATTTTTCTAACTGCCCCTTTACCCCAACACAGATAATTTCCACCACCAATGATTCATCTTTTTGGGTAAACAATTAAAAGTGTCCCAGTTTTTGTTGAAAATATTATGGTAAGCCCAACATCACACCCATTAAAGTGCCTTAAAAGCTACAAATTGAATAAAGGTATTAAAACAATAGCTTTGATATAATATTGTATGTAAACTAAGACAATTTAAACTATTGAAATCACTGCCTTTAGTGACCACAAAAAGAAAATGGAGATATCATCACCAGCCTTTCCTCTCCGCCGAAATGTAATTATGGTCACAACCTTTATGGTTCCCCCCCTTTCACAATCCCCACATCCCCCAACAAATAAAATTTCTGTGTAGCCTGTACCTCCATTGATGAGTTGGCTGACTAAGGCGTTAGTCTCATCCAAGCCGGTTTGTTGGTGAAATTGAGGTTGAAGTGTTATTCTAATCCAGGTTTACAAAGGTGATTTTTATAATTGAGTTAAATACTTTCCTACTATCTATCTCCCTCCATGCAAATTAAGGACTTTCTTCTAAATTCTGCTTCCCCATTCATACACGTTTAGTACAAATAGGAAAGTAGCCTATAGAGGTGAACTTAAAAAAAAACTTGTGTGGAACATAGTAATAAAAAAAACACTTATCCATAGTTTGAACAAATGTATTTCCATCGATGGCAATGCAATGTAAGGTTATTATTAAAATGAATATAAATTATCTCAAGATTTCAACATAACGGTAGGCCTACTTATTGTACTCAATTATTTTTTTTATTTTTTTAGGGAGGTTGTACACCCTTGTACAGTCTCTATAGAATTTATTTTTCAACATCTTTGTTTATTCAATAATATTCCTGTCGTCATAGATACGGGTTTATTCCAGGCATCGACCAAAATTATATTTTTGGGGTCACTCTTAAACAGTCATCAATTAACGACCAGTGGGTCGGGTGATAAGTAGTTTCTAGAAATTAAATAAGGCTGTAGGTAGGGTCCTGATATAACCTGTTACTTTAGAAAGTTTGTGTTAGTTACTCCTATTAAAAATTATTTAGCAACTACTATTTATATTTTATAGTTATATAAATTATCATCAAAGGTTCATAAATATATACTTTCATTCCATTGTGTCATCCCGTAATAGAGACATTCCGATTAGGAGGCAGCCGTCTGTTAGCAAAGATAGTGCCAGCCTCTGCGGATAGTGTGTTTCATGGGGTCCACACATAGAACAATCCAACCGTAAATCTCATTTTTCTATATCTCAGCAACTAATTTTTCCCTCAAGTTAGTCCTCAATTATTGTTCTAGTGAGGCTGAGCTGACGTCGTTCAAAACTCACATTTTCACACAAAATCTAAATTGTTGGGGAACGAACCTGGGACCTCTGTATATGTAGCCAGTGACTCTAATCACTAGACAAAAAAGGCGGTCAAGTACCCTCACACACACATAAAGTATTCAAATGATATGCTCATAAATGGCTTTAACAATTTTAATTTAATGTGTCACACTTATAAATCGCGTGCGACTGTTTAATAGTTTAAAAGTTAAATACCACCAAAATTAAAAAAAAAAAACTAAATATGATTTGCATCCTTTGTTTTTTCCCCCCACCACTTGTTACCACCCCTCAGGATTAAAGTTATATGTATATTTACAAAAAAGGTATATTGATAAATAAGGTAGAGTATATAGAAAACGTACCCGCATTTGCGTAGAGAAAGAGAGGGGAAAATGCCTCGTTAGTCTCGACTGGGATTAGAAAGCTGAACTCGTCACTAGCAAACCATACTAGATGATCCTGACGTTTTTGTCCGTGTTCCCAACGATAAGAGTATTATCTTCTTAAAACATTCATTGATCAAGTAACTAAACGGCTTAGCCTATTTTTAAATAAAATATGTATATAACTTTGGAATGTGGGCTAGTTAATAATCCTCTCTCTACAAGAAATCGAGTTGACTGAGGTTGGCCTCAGTGGTATTGGAGTAAAGTGCTCGCCTCAGGAATCCGATGTTCGTGGGTTCAAACCCAGACCTCTCAATGGATTTTTCTTGGCACTTCATTCGGAGGGAAAGTAAAGCCGTCGGTCTCATATCGATCGTGGTATGTAAAGCACCTTAAAGGGATGTGGAAATACCTTTCCCGGCAAAATTGGTAGGTCCTTTCAATCTCACTCATAGAAATTCTCGTGTTTCAGATAGTTCTCTTTAAATACCTCTAGCAAATGAAAATAAATTTTAAAAGTTGGTGTTACAGAAAATTCCAAGTGAAGTATGTGTTGATATATATATATATATATATATATCCATTTCAACCATTATTAAAAATCAAAATAGTTCAAAAAATAGTTCACAGACCAAGAATTGAAAAGAAAATCACATCTAAAACGCACTCTCCTGAACATAAACTACAACATAAATATGGCATGGTAATAAAATAAAACACATAAAAAACAGAAAGTATTATTTTCAACCCAAACAGCATAGAAATGAAATTTTTTTGCTACAATACAAATTACTTGAAAGCTAAGAACGCTACCAGATCTATTTTCACTCATTCATATTTTAAGTCCTGTCGTCCGAAGCTATATTCTTTAATATTTACTATCAATACCAATAAAATAACACTAACAAAATGGTACTCTTTTTTTTAACAAAGTTAAATGAAAGAAAATATATATTTTTTTAAATTTTCTAAAAAGCTCTTACTATGAACATTAAACTGTTGACAGCTCTTGGCCCTAAAAAACTATTATGAGTAGGTGTTCGCAGAAACATCCATTTTTATCAACTTTGCCATATCCACATATTACTGGACGTTCAAACAGCGCACCAATGAGGCCGACATAATTTTAATTTAGCGGGTGGTTGCATCAATACACACCCAACGTTTATGTACCCACCCTCCCCTTCTCTTTGATGATATTGCTCCGACGAAATCTGTACTGATGTAACCGTCTGGAGGAGGTTATGTTCTTTTTTTTTCTATCCTCGTCGTTCGTTTTATGTCGGCGTTGTGCTGTGACACCTGTTGACAACCGCAAGATTACAGTTTTATTTTGCCAAGTTAGACATTGTACTCTTGACACACGTCCTTAATGCAATATGTCCCACCATAATAACATATTACTTACCGCACTCTTCACGACTGCCCCAATATTGTTTTTTTATAACAGACATTGACGGAGGTACAACTCGAATCAAAAACATCAGCTCATGAGAAAATTAGATATTTTTTTTATTTATGGAAGAAATAAAACGATTGTACAATTAATCAGATATAATTAGTGAGGATTAGCAGATTTAAATTATCTTTAGGTTACGGGTATAGCCGTACCAAGTACCATATTTCGTAAAATGAGAAATTACACGAATCCCCGTGTCAAGATGTTAATATTTTTCTAACTTATCTGTGAATTTGTTTTGTTTTAGTCAACAGCTCTTATCGTATAAAGTATTGCTGGCGATGGGGAGATCAGGTGTTCAGACACTACTTGGTTGGTTATCCAAAATGGCTTACCACTCTTTTACCCAAGGAAATGTAGGTAAGTACCAGTGAGAAACAAAGGGAACTCCACGAGTAAGCGTGAAAGAACCTACCAATTTTGCCGGAGAGGTACTTTCCCATACCTTTCAGGAATATCTTACATGCCACCATCGGCATGGGACCGTCGGCTCAATTTCCTCCTTGCTCTATGGATTTTGGTCGCTTAATAAATAAACCGTCACTCTCGGATGGGTTTGAACCCACGAACATCGGGTCCTGAGGCGAACACTTTACCCCAGACTACCGAGGTTGACATATTTGGCATTCATCACTTTCGACGTATTGTATCAATGCCAATATAATAATACCAATCTATTTTTATTATTTTATTAAATATTCATAATTTATCATTACTGAGAATTTAAAAAATAAGCTATTATATGTTCTAAGCCCACCTTTTTACCTGAAGTCACATGAACAGGGGTATAAGTCTTTCGGAAGACTGAATTTTTCGTGATGGGGAGATTGATGTTCGAATCTAAGCTGGGTGCTCAGAGAGTGTTTTATTTTTACATCACTGTGACTTCCCTCTTACCACCAATACGGATTCACTTCCTTTAAACTATTCTCATACCTTTCATCTAATTAATTTAATTTTAGCACCGCGTCTTACTACCCGTTCGGGTTATACGCTTAAGTACTAATTACACTAATGGATTAGGAATTGGGAAGGTTGAATTTAGAGGAAGTGAACCCGCATTTGCGTGGAGGGAGAGTGGAAAACCATTTAGGAAAAACCACCCCCAGTTCACCCGACCGAGATTCGAACCTCGATCTCCCCGTCCTCGGTGGTCTGGCTCAACACGACTAGCACGTTAGCCAACTACGCCACCGAGGCGGGTTAATACCTTTCATCTATATAAAACTGTTAATAGTTTTTGTGCTAAACATAGGCCCATTAATTTAAGTATATATCTATGTGTGTGTGTGTGTGTGTGTGTGTGAACACTTGCATTTAATGAGTTCCCCATGGGCATACGGGGAAAGCTGTTCGTTTAGCCTGGTCAGATCTGTTGGGTATTGAGAGTTAAGGGATTTAATTATTACCGGGTCTGTTCTGGAGGGATTTTATAAATTAAATCCCAATCCCTTTCCCCGAAAATTAGTGTATATATTATTAAAAGTTTTACTTCACTCATTCAAATACATTTAGCGTAAATTTGATTTTAGCCTGGACGCGATGCACTATAAAATAATAATTAATAGAACCTTAAGAAATATGTACTGAAATTTTATTTTTTGAAATCACTGCATCTTATTACCCACCAGGGTTATCTACATTTAACTACTAGAATGGAGTAGGTAACGGGTAGGTAGAAATTTAGAGGTAATGCGTCTCAAAATGAAGATGGAGTTGAAAAACATTCTTATTACATCGAATAAGGATTCAATCCCTTAAACCCCATTACTGGCAAAATAGCATTAGATGAGCCTGGCACTCAGTCCACGTTCCCATCAATGGGAAGTCTGATAATATTTTTTAGGGGCGTCTTACTATCTGTTCAGTTTATACACATATATAATAGCTACTCTACTGATATAGGAATGAGAAAGGAAACATTTTATAGGTAATCTACCCGCATTTGCGTGGGAATAGAGTGAGAAACCATTTAGAAAAACCACCCTCAGTAGACCCAACCAGGTTTCGATCCCAGATCTCCCCGTCATCAGAATTCCAGGCTATCATTAGTGTGACGTCTTAGACGATTCGGCCACTGAAATGGGGTCTGATGTATTTAGAAAGCGTAGTAAGTCTACTAGACATGAAAAGTGCAAACATTTAACCACACATCATTATATTTCTTTACGTTTGAGAATTAAATTATGTTTCATTACAAACCGCCCCCTCTTTTTTTTATCGACATGGTGTGTGTTAATCTTACGGCAATTATTGCTATGCCTCTGTGCATGAGTACACAGTGGAGACATGTCAGTATAAAAAGTGAGGGACAAGTTTGGCATAGCATCAGTCTCTCTGTGCTCATCTTCATCTAAACAGTGAACAACCATCCCCTAGTTACAAACATGAAGGTAAGATGGTGTGACAGTGAAAAGAATCAAACTGAGGACTCCCTAAGAAAAAATAACGCTTAATAATAGTAGTAGTTATTTCATTGCATCAGTTAAAAATTATTTTGTATATATAAAATTAATCCCATGGATAAATTTGTATAAAATATGAAAACATACTACATACTTAAATAGATAAACTAATTTAAGAAATATAAAATAATTTTAAAATTTTGCACACTTTTTTAACCTACCCGTCTTACTACACGTAAGGGCTATCTGAAATTATTTTCGTTAGCTATGTCGGGATAAACAAGTTAGAATTTATAAGAAATTTAGATAAATTTGAAATCAGGGAGCGTATGAAATTATTTAAGGTTAAGTCACCCTCATTACACCCTGGTGGGAATCGAAGCCCAACCTATTCATCACTGACAAACCAGATCAGCCTAAACTAAACTGGCGTATAGATTACGTGTCCACTGATTTTTTTCATTGAATTACATTTTAACTCTTAACATTAGAGTAACTTTAGTGTTAACAACTATATAGATCACTTACTAACCACTGTGACAAATGGCTAATCATGGCGAATTAAAGGATTTAAGAATCTGGTTCAATTTCGTATCATTCCTACAACTTAAAAAAATGTATGCTTGTATATATGACTATTTTTTGGTCCTAATAACTGGACACTTAATGTATTTGTAGTTCCAGTCACTAGCTTAAGTTATGTGTTAAGATTTTTAACTAATTGGGAAGTATGACAAATCTTTTGGATTGCTACATACATACAGAATATACACCTTTAACACTCTATCATATAGACTAAATTTTAAGCCTGTCTATGACAAGCTGATGTCAATGTTACCCAACCTAACAAAATCGAACCTTAAATTTTTTGATGCATGAAAGATTAAGTTTTGCTAGACTTATAACTGGGCTGCAGGTGACCTGGCGATCTAGGGGTAAGGTGTCAGACTTCTGTGCTGGGGGTCCGGGTTTCAATCCTCGGTCCTAGCACAGATTTATCCAATTGCCAAACCCTTCCTTCACCTCTGACAAGACGTGTATTAATCACAACTTGTGAATGTATGGAGTTCCCTGATTTTATCCTTTAACGTAAGAAAAATAAATACCAACCCTCTCCAAGGTTGATAAATACCAACCCTATCTAAGGTTTGACCTTGTGATTTATCAAGAGTCATTGAGAACTCTGATTTAACTGGGAGCTGACTCCCGTCTCAAAATAGAAGAAATGTCAGTTGTCTACAGAGGACAAATTGATTATTGATATGAAACTCACACTCGCTTGAGATGAACCCGTTAACATGTTTGCGTTTATTAGATTTTTATACAATCTTGTCGCTGCTAGACGGTCTAGCATTGTATAGGCCCTGTTTAATACTATACACACAAAAAACCTATAATCAAATATTAGTTTTATTTACAATGTTATGCCATTTGTTACTCTGCAGAGTTGGTTGTATCTTAATTAGAGTAGTAATCGTTTTGTACAAACACATATATAGGCTATGTAAAGGTTAGCTCAAACTAAATATATTTACAAACTAACGAAACCACAAACACGGGTCACAGTATTATAATCTGAAATTTCTCTTTAGGTTTGAGATTGTAATTTATATTATAGTTTCTCCTTGCGTTTGAAACGCAAATAACATATTGACGAATTAAAATAGTTATATAAATTAGCAATTTATTTTTTATAATTTTTATTTTTGATCAGTTTTGAAGTTTGAAAAGTGTGCGTATCTCTTGAGTAGTTTCTCTATAATTTCACCAAATTGTAGCTTTCTATCTCATTGATAAGTACTAAATATTCTTTGGTCAGATAAACATACATATTATATACTGACACCATCTAACTTTTATTAATATATACATATATATCTATACATTAACAACCATACAATATATATGTGTATGTTTAACAACTATATAGTACATTTTGAAGGGAGGCAGACAAGATTAAATATATATATATATATATATCACCATAGTAACTGAAATCTTGGTGGCCAAGATCTCATCATAGTTACTGAACCCTTGGTGGCCAAGATCTATACATAGTCATTCACAAATTAGTCAACAAGCTTGTCAGCCTTCCTTAAAAACGTACTGTATGGTTGTTAAAAAACAAAGGAATATATATATTATTATTTAATATTATTTTTATGCATTTTTAAGTCAATATTTTTTTAATAAAAATTGTAGAAAGTGCACTTTAAATTCTTATAAATTAACTCTTGAATAATACTGAATTTTGTTCTGATTTATGGTAGGTTTTCCTCATTGCAAGCGCCGTTGCTATGGTCGCTCTCGTCTATGCCCAAGACACGTACCTGCCCCCTGCAACCGGCAGACTAGGGGGTGGTGGTGGTGGTGGTGGTGGCAGCAGGGGGTACGGCGCCCCTCAGGGAGATGAGGTCAATGTAAGTATAAATCACGTGCCTAAAGCTACAAGCAAATAGGTCTATGTTTAAAGCCTCTGGTAAATTATTCATTTGTACAGAATCAAATGTATCAGCTTCGCGAAATAATTTAGAAATTATTATACATATTTTTGATGACAGTTTTTTCGTACATCCTCAGCTATGGGCAAAATTGCAACACTGCGTCAGAGCGCTTCCCAACCAAATTTGAGATTTTTTTTTGTTTTAATCTCAGCTTGATCGAAGTTTCTTAGGTTTCTTGTAATGTGAAAAGCACATAAAACACGAGTTTATCTGTGATCTCAGGTGCTAATAGCCCTTCAAAAAAATATTTGTTTATATGAATCATTTATTAGGCTCTAAAAAAATAATATGTTTTATTTTAATTCCTTGAATATAAGAATAATTAATAGATTTGAAACCAACCTATCAAAGATAACAGCTATAACTAAAAATTAAGTGCAACAGCATTCCTCTGAAGAGAGAATTGAATTACACCTACATGTAGAAAAACTTCCCTTAGAGTTAAACGCGCAAGTCAAACCTGCTTATGCTAAGATAACTCTTACTGCACTTAATTACTGTACAACAGTTTGATGAAAAAGTTTATTAGAAGTTATAGTTTGAATAATATTTAATTATCATAAAACAACTAGCTGACAGGGATAAAAGGTTACACCGAAACGGGTTCCAGTCAAATGACGTGCTCTAGTGAACGGATAATAACGTCTAGTGTTTTCAACTGAAGCCATTAAGATAGAAAATAAAGTAACATAAAAATTACGAGGATGTTACGTGGATGAAAAATAAATAAAGCTAAAAAAAAAAAAAATATGTAGGACGTGCGGTCGAAGCCGTCTAGACAAGAATCTTCTTCCCATTGCTCTGTCAAACATGTCAGCGCTCCGAAACTACAGACCGTAAAGTTGCTAGGGCAGGTTCCGCGTGTTTGGCTTAGCACCAGGTAGTTAACAAAAATAAATTAGTAGTGGCTTGAGAAGTTGAGACAGGGATTCAGCGAGGGGGACGGAGGAGGAACATAAATGTAATTTCAGACATCAGTAAGTTTATTAGGTTTTCTTTTCTCCCGTGCTTCGTCTCCTGTTTTCCACCCGAGCTATCCGTATGTTTTTTATGGCACCGTGTCTTGCTAACCATTCGGGCTATATACATATGAACTAACTATGCTATGCACTAAGGGTGAGTAGGGTTGAATTTAAAGGAGATGTACCTGCATTTTCAATACCACCTTTAGTGCATCCAACCGGGATTAAAAACAGATCACCACACTATCAGATGTCAAGTCTACTTCATTCACTGAAGCTGTCTATCCGCAATTAAAGAAGAGGAAATTAGAATTTTAGAGTAAATGTACCAATATTTACGTGGAGGGAAAATGGGAAAGCTTAGAGTTAAATACCCATCTCAATACACCCAACAAGGATTCAAACCACGACCTCTTTGATACTGGCAAATTAGACAAGACGATAATATATTCAAATTGGCAAATGATGTGAATTATTATCGTTTGTTCTTTTAATTTCCATAATGGAATAGCCGTAAATATATATTTCATTTCTAAAGTAACTGTGACAGAATTATTTATGAAGGAGGATGGTAAAAATTTAAATTTTAGCTAAGATTGTATTCCAACCTTACGTAAAAGTCAGATGAGCTAACCGCTCCCTAAACTCAACCACAATTAACGCTGTGCTGAAGAGTTGTCATAAAGTTGTCATTAAAAGCAATTGAAAAATAATTAATTGATAAAATGATAGTCAAAAGTGAAAGCAAGTGTTAAAAATGCATGGTACTAAAAAAAAACACTTCCCAGTTTGCGCAGCTTTATTTCCACCACTATTCAAAATATATTTTAGGGCTATTGGATACCACACTGACTTTATAGCTTAGGCCATTTTCTCATGCTAGCCGAGTCTTCTCTTAATCGAGCCGCTCTTATGTGTTTCAGGAGCCAGCCAACTACGAGTTCTCGTACGAGGTCCAAGACCCAGCGTCCGGTAACGACTTCGGCCACAAGGAGAGCCGTAAGGGTGATGTCGCCAACGGTATGTACCACGTCCTCCTCCCCGACGGTCGTACCCAGCTGGTCGACTACGTCGCCGACCAGGACGGATACAAGCCCCAGGTCAGGTACGAGGGTACGGCTCAGTCTGACAGCGGGTACAACTACAAGGCACCCGGAGCCGCAGGAAACGGAGGGTACAACTACTAGGAGGGTCCACCTCAACGTAAGACGCAGAGGGACTCGTTCACTTACCAAACACCTCACACACTCCTCTGCCTCAACGAGTTTGGTTGTAGTGAGCTAGCCGCACCACTGAAGTCATATGAAACTAACGGATATTATAGTGGAGGTTACAAAAGACATCGTGAATGATTCCTTTGGCAATCGTCTACTTTGGTCCGGTTTGGTCTATGACTTCAAACGACATGGTTCAACGGCCTGAGTCCTACCATTGCTCGTTGACTCTTTTTAATCTTCATTTAACTCACTTCCACCCACCCTACTTCCTACTCAGCCAATGCACACGGATCGAAGTAAAAAAAAATCTTTGAAGAATCTACATGAAGACAATCAACACGTGTGGAGAGAAGTGATCATCTTGCAGAATCTCTCAATCATTCCCGTTTCCTCTTAATCTCTCATTGCTCATTATCAATTATCCTCACCCCATTATAGTTCCTTGTGATATTCTCAATCGTCCTTATTCATCATCGTAACACTAAGCCAACCTCATATTCCACGTGAAAGCCTTCATAAAAGTCCATCCTCTGCAAGGTGATGGATTATATCAGAGGCAGTGCAACATTACAGTTGCAGAAGATTGTTTTGTGTAGATTACTTCAAAAGTGCTGTGATTTTATATTAATAGTGTTGTAATATCCTATTTTTATATTTGTTTTCTTATTCGAAGATCCTTAACCTGAAAAAAAGTGCAACTATTCCACATGTTTGGTTTGAATGTATTCATTTTAAGTGTGCATATTAACCATACATGAATTTCTTTAATGTGTCAACTACAAGGTATGTGTGCATTGAGAATAGTGCTGTGTGAAATGGATGTATTTATTTATATATTTATTTATGTTTTTGAATAATAAATATGATTTATTCACTAACTATGAATGTATTTACTTCTCTTCCCTATAATATATTTAAAAAAATATTTTCAGTTATTCTCAGTACAGAACTTTATAAATCCTAATATAATAGCTACTTTCCTTACACTCTAACCTAATTTACCAAATAGGCTTTTTATTAACTAAACTACTAGCCTAAGTTTTAATAAAATATACTCATAATAAATAACATTTAGGACAAGATATTTCAACCATACCAAAGACCTGTATTGGTGGGCACGTGGTCTAAATGTCAAGCTCATATAGTGTGGTTTGTTATTGAAGAGAAGGTCAGGGTTCGAGCTCCAGCCTGTTTCACTAAGGATGATTTTTAATTAGTAGTACACATTCTATAGCCACGTAAATTTGGTTGCATTTCCTCTAAATTATATTTTTCTGATCCCTACTCAATTATTGTAACTAAATGCTTGTAGCCCAGATTGATAGTGGAGCTCAGAGCCAAAAACCACTATACCAATGTATTCATGTTTAAAAAAATTACACACAGCTATTCATTACAGTTTTTGAACTATATAAAAATATATAATTTTTCTACATTTTTCAATATATTATATAACAACCTTTTTAAAACGCAGATAATAAGGCAATAACACAAACAAATATTCCTACTGGTTGATTTGAAATGGTTATTCAAATATTTGTAGATTTTTAGTACAGTCAAAACTCTGCTTGTAATAAAACGTTATTATAATAATTTTGGTAAAAAAATTTATAGTTAGTTTGAACGAAATTCTAAAATTTTTTATGTTCAAAAATAACTTTATTTGTTTCAATATTTTAATATAAAATTTAGAGTGTCACAGTCTATTCGATATTAGAGCAGTTTTTTAATACATTATCTAAGGTATTTTAATGATTTCTATTCATCTTTACAAATAATGAACAAAGGTTGTGGTTTCGCCTTACAGTTCAATTTTTTTTACATAAATGATTAAAGTTCTCCACGTCTTTATAACCTTCTGGGAAGTACCCGTAATCACGCTATTTTTGTAGGGATGTTAAGTAAAGAGTTTTATAGTAAAAGCACCAACATTTTCATGGAAGGAGTGGGGAAACAAATTAGAATAAACCATCCTGATAAACACATACGGGATTTTAATTCAGACCTCTCCATCACCATAAAACTAGATAGGATGAGTAAAACACCTTAAATCCGAGTGATCACTGTTGTGGGTAGTTAATTATACTAATAATACTTATAATAATTTGTCTTTAATTATTACTGCTTAACGTATTACGATGATATAGGAATGTAGGATCCCTTCAAAATAAGTAAAGTTAGTTTGTAGGTCATGTGATTGTATAACGTATGTGTTTAGTAATAAATATAAACGTCCTGATAAATAAAGTAGGTTAATTTATAAAAACATACACTCTTATTGTGTTAGTTATTGTTATTTAAGGATATTTAAAATTCATTTTCTGATAAAAAAATTAGTTACACCACAGCAAAATTTTAGGACTAAATCAATTGACACATCTAGTTCAACGACCATCAATAAGAAAGAAGAGTAAAAAGCTGAGTTTCACTAAAACATTTTTTTGTCTAACCAGTAATCAAACCTGGGACTTTCTGGTCAGTCGTAAGATTCTCTAATGAGTAGTGGCTGAACTAAGGTGTCAGATATATACTGTTAAAGCTCTGCATTTATCAAGTGTGAGTTTGACACTTTATCTCAGTAGGTATCGTATCTGCCTTTGCCGGGTGGCATAGCCAAAAATGTTGTATTTGTAAAAATGGGATTACCCCATTTATAATTACAAATTAATGGTTTGGGGTGTTAGGGGGAGGTGTGGGTTCTGGGTATCGTGCCAGTTATAGATCTAAGTTAATGTAGGCTATAAGTCGTATGCTGATAAAAATCAGTAAGTTTAGAAAAATTGCGTTAGATGCGAATAAAGAATGATATTATAATTATATGCCTACAATGATTACCTCCCTGTACAACTCAGGAGAAGGGAATGCCATGGTATTTTATTTTATGTTCCTGTGGTGGCATATACAAAACACGAACACGTCACGATACATTATGTTGTGTGGCTCCTCTATTACCAGAGATTATTACAACCATTCCCGTCGGCCGCTTGTTGCTGAGCTGACAGTGACATCAACAAGCTCAATAGACCCATTAATCAAGAAACAAGAGGCAGGTAAGAGAAATGATATATCAAGGCATATATAGCAGTTTTCATGAGGAAGGCCTTATAAAAAATATAAACGTATTTTTGGCAATCAACATTGATAACATTTTATTATATTTATTAAGAGTAAATACCCAGCGCTATATTATTGGTAATTACTTCAGTTAGACATCATATTCTGAAAATTGAAAGCCAATATATATGTATTCCCTTACAATTATAATAATTGTACATAAGCAATTGCAATAAGCCACTATCGAGTCGCAGATGGCTGCGTTATCTGGCTTGTGATATAAAAAAAAATAATCACATAATTGTAGCTGACGATTCCGCTAAGTCCATCATAGACTCTTCCTTAAAATATGAGTAAAGAATGACCCTGGGCACGGGACGAATCCTGGATAGCTCAGTGGGTAGAGCATTGGCATACCAAGCCAAAGGTCCCGGGTTCGATTCCCGTGTCCAGGTGTCATTTTACAATTTTCAGAATTTTATTATATTACTAGTGCTTTTACTTCCTCTAGACCACTCGGAGATTGTCAAAAAAATGTAAACCAAGATGTTGATAAATATCAACGTTTCATGACCCCCTTAAACCGAAAAAGTGATTTTCATGGTGTCGTCTGTATCTTGTTCTAGAGACGGAAAAATGCCACCTATCGGGCAATAAATTTTATCTCTAGGGTTTTCAAAAGGTTCACCTGAAGAGTTTTTTTTTCAATTAAATATCTAACCTTAAAATTAAGGGTAGTTTACTTGAGGGCAAAAAAAGAAAAATTGAATCTATCTTGATTCGCCTTGATGATTTGGAATAAACTTTGTTTCTAGTTAGTTTCTTAGTAGGCCTATATTTCTTTATTTTAAGTTAAAAGAGAAATTGATTCTGTGCAGTGCATCGTAACATTTATTATATTGGTTTCGATAATATCCAACAAAAATGACATCTGTATACCGCATGACCTGACGTATTAATACTTGAATGTGGATAGAGTAAGGTTTCCTATGGAAATTGCACTGCGGCTCCAAGCAGAGCATGTCCTATAAATAAGTTCTGATGTTTACGTGCATTGCGTTTTATTACCCGTTTGGGTTACCAGCATATCTGCTATATCAGGCTAGGGGTAGGAAAAAAGTTGAATGTATAGGAAATGTATCCACACTTGCGTCGTGTGGGAGGGAGAAACCATTTATAGAAAATCTCCCTCAGTACACCTGACCAGGATTCGAGTCCATATCTCTCCGTAATCGGCAGTCCAGTCCAAGACGCGAGTGACACATTAGACCATGCAGTGGATGAATGGGTAGTAAGCCCAGCTAGAGCCTTGTAGGCCGGAACTTGTGTGTTAAACCACACCGGTATGCATGCGTAAAAAGGTGTCAGAGTGATTTTTGTAACTATTAACTCATATGTATCACAATGTAAAATAATAATAATATACAAAACAATAGTTCTAACGGCTGTTCTCTATGATTATGAAACATGGTATCTTACCTTACATGACGTAAATAAGTTTGGGTATTCGGAAACAATTTTTTTTAGGAAGATATTTGTTCCAAAAAGGGATGAAGATACTGGAGGAAGTTACATACTGATGAATTGAATATTCTGTACTCATAAAAAGGCACTGTTAGGTTAATCAAGTCTCTTAGCTTACGATGGGCAGGACATGCAGCGCGAATAGAAGAATCTAGAGCCGTGTTCTGGGTATTGACTAGCAAACCCAATGGGAAGAGACCATTGGGAAGACCTAGGCGTAGATGGGAGAATAACATTAGAATTGTACTTACAGAAATAGGGTGTAATGAGGTGGCCTGGATTGAACTAGCTCAAGATAAGAATAGGGTGTTATGATGTGGACTGGATATAACTAGTTCAAGATAGGGATAGGCTGTAATGAGGTGAACTGGATAGAGCTAGTTTATGATAGGGATAGGGTGTAGTGAGGTGGCCTGGATTGAACTAGCTCAAGATAGGGATAGGGTGTAATGAGATGGACTGGACACAATTAGTTCAAGATAGAAATAGGTGGCGTGCTTTTGTAAATACGACAATGAACTTTCGAGTTCCTAGTGCCATTGAATAAGTAAGCAAGTGAGTAATTATCACAAAATTATACGTTATGGCCCTACACAGGATTATTTCATTCATCACACTTAAACTCAATACACCAACAACTAATAAAAGATTACCCTGGATACGAGACTAACCAGCTCAATGATAAAACATTGGCACGCAAAACCAAACATCCCGGGTTCAATTTATCTGGCTAAATTGTCATTTTTCACTTGTTTTGTTAATATCGACAGTTTTTGAATATCTTTCATGGGAATTGCGTAATTAAAATATGAATAATTCTTTTAGTTTACAAATTTGTTGGTTAAATGCCACTTTGCTTCTGGCAAATATTTAAGAACGGTTGAGATTAAAATATATATAAAATAAATTTAAAAAGATATTTTATTTTTTATGTAAAAAATGTTCAAAATTGCAAAAAATATTGACCTTAACTGGCGTTCCCTTCAATTCTACATTAATTTAATCTAATTCGCTAATAATTAGGCCTATTATCATATTAGAACCGTATTTGCTGGTATTGGCTCTACAGTTGAGAGTCGTTAGGAACGTATTCAATCCTGTCTGGATGCACCGAGTATGTTGTCCTTACTATTTTACCGAACATTTCTTCATCAGTCGTATGATGCAATGATTCCTTTAAGAAATTATACATTTATTACTGTCCCCTTAGATGAGATATTATAGGTCGCAGATAGTATCAATTGAACTTACAAAAGTAAACAAATAGATAAACACGTTTCTGCTTGCTCAATATTCAAAATCCTAGGGTTATAGGGGGTAAGCATTATGTAACTAAGTGCCCCGCCCCTCCCTCCTGAAGAAGAAATCCTATAATTTATAACCAACACCCTCGTTAAATCACCTTGTATGTTACAACAAATTTGCACTAGTTATCTCCTAACATGGCGGTAAACCATTGTATACCAACTAGTAATCTAGTGTTCATATAGTTGACACACTTTACATCCTCTCATAGCTTAAACTACAGTACGATTTCCATAGGAAGATCCTTTTATATGACAGCTATAAAATTTACCAAATCTACTGTCACGTATTCAAGGAATCTTTAGTTGTCACTTCTGACAGATACTATCAATACCTATAAAATAACATTTCTAACAAGGTAAAATGTTTATAATGTTGATCACAAAAAAATATATTTGCATATTTTAAAAGTGCCTTCCTTTGAAACTTGGACTGTAGAATAGCTAGTAAACTACTAGATGTATTGAGACCGCCAGCGGATAAAACCTTATCTTAAAACTTAAAAAAAAAGTTATAAAATCATATGTTCATACACCAACCATGTGGTTTTCAGCTTTCACGTTTGACAGGTGATGTCAATTTGGGAAGCATTAAGATAAGTGTAGTAACCTATAGTCAATGTTGGATAATCTACACTCGTGTTTTAAATCTTGTTAAAAGGTTAAAAGATATGAAAAATCCGTAATGAATAGTCTAGGAACAAGGGAGATGTAGCTATATCTACACCCATTATCATTGCTGAGAGAACTGCAAGTCTTATGGGGGGAAAAAAGCTTCATCTTACCTCTCATTTAATTGTTGCTAAATCTACTCGCTCTCAGTTATGTCTAAAGAAGGTGTGCTGGGCTAAGAAGAAACTATTGACAGCCTCGACTAACCAGCGTTGCAAAACTTATCTTATATATGAGGAGAGATTGACCATACGAAAACGAAAGAATGACATAGCTGTTTCCCAATAGTAGCCATGCACTTCCCTCAAAGATGATATCTAGTGTAGCATAAGTATTTGCAATGGAGATGAACCAAATTAGCAAATATGTATGCAGTAGTAAAGTATATCTTTTTATCTTTTATTGTAGCGCGTCCAAGATAAGGCTGGGCGCGCAGGCAGCGACCAGGTCACGGCGGACACTGGGGTCTAAATCTTGGGTCTCCAAACCACGGCCCGCGGGCCACATCCAGCCCGCCACAAGATTATATCTGGCCCATTCCAAAATTTTATCAAAAAACAATTTAATTGTTTATATTTGTTATTTATTAACCATGCAATATATTGACTTGTCCAGTTCCTGTCCACACGTGTGATTCCCCCAATGGCACCAAGCCAGAGTGCTGTAGGAATTGCAAACCCTCATTTACAGTCACAGGCGTCATTCATTATACCTACAACAGAACGGCTTGTGATGATTTTTAGGTAGTTCTAAGTCTCCCCGCAGAGGGTTATTAAAGAAAAGTCCCGAAATATGTTAACTAGTTTTAAAAATAAGTAGTTATATTGACTAATTAGTATAAATATAATTTATCACAGAGAAGAATCAACCTCAATAACTTTTTTCAAACACTGACCGGCTTTGGAAAGTTGCATTTTTTTTACAGACGTGACCGGTCATGTGACTTGAATCTAAATTTTCATGTTGAAACAAATTTGGTTGGTGATCTATTCGTGCATGTCAAGGCATTCAGAGCAATAATAATGCTACTTGAAGAACAGGTGAACGTTACTTTGGCCCACGGAAATGTGTAAAATATATTATGTGGCCCACGTAGCAAACAGTTTGGAGAACCCTGGTCTAAAGTAACCATGGAGAGTGCGCGCATTTGGCGACCAACAAACAGCGGCCGCGCTTGGCCGCGGCGACTGCCGATGGCACAAGCGACGCACACGCGGCCAGCGGCCAGTCGCTGTCTGTCGTCCGAGTCACCACATACGTATGAAACTGGGTCAATATACACGCACTTAGCGTGGCATCCAGTCCTTTGTTTTGTACGGAAGTGTGATTGTGGCTACGATGTCTCGCGGGGATCATTTCGATACAGGTGATTCTGGCCGCCTATACCAACCGCTCAGAATATTGGTCACCAAGTAAGCACCCAGCCTTCAAGATAAATATGGTATAAATTGGATAATATCCACACTCATTAAAGAAAAGGGGGAAACAATTTTGAAAGAAATAACTTAGTACATCAAGCCGGGATTTGAACCCCAAGTTCCTCCATCCCCAAAAAGTCAAATAAGTTGATACCAACCTCTTAGTATGACGGCACACTGGTTTCAATGATTAATTAAATATAATTCGTTGCTCTCGCCAGCTGCCAAAGACAGACTAACCACAAAAAGGGTAAATCCTCAGTACAAGATAAACTAAGATTTAAGCTGCAGGTAATCGACGCTCTGAGAAAAAAACTTTCTGGCTAGCTTCTCATGTCCAGGTAATATTTTTTTCAACTTATATTCAAACTTAAAATAATTTTATTTTGGTATACTATTCGTTTGGGTCCATCCGAATATTTATTATAATGGTGTGGGGATGAATACGATAGAATTTTGAGAAAATGTACTCAAATTTATTTTAAAGGAGAGTGCGAAATAAGCCTAGGAAAACCATCCTCAGGCACCCAACAGGAATTAGAGCCCGAATCTCCCCGTCCCCGGAAATATAGCCTGTTGCGAGTGTGACGTCATAGACTATGCAACTACCAATACGGATTTAAAATAGTTAAACAGCTTTGAAGTATATAAACAAATATCCTATTTATTTTAAAAGATGTAATGGCTAAGAAATCCCACTGTTTCTGGTTGTATTCCAGGTTACACCATAAAATATATATTTTTTTTCATAATTTCGTTCCATTATTAAGATATTAGAATTAAAGAAGCGTGATAGTTATTTGTGATTTTAATATTCGAAACTTCAAGTGTAGTAGGTATACTGACCCAAGTTGAGCTAGTATACACGTGGTAAAAGGCATCAGTCATATATTGTCTGATTTACCAGTGGCGGATGGATCGGGCCTGAATTTATGTCGGGTATTCTTAGTGCCGTAGCGTAAATGCGGCTTCATTTCATATAATTTCTAACTTACTCATTGATATAAATATGCAAGAAGACACGCAACAGTAACAACAACAAAAATATAATCCAAACCAAGTAAGAAAAACAATCAGTTATCTTCAAAAGCATAGCATTTTAACACGTTCCGGGGCATATTGCATTCCTGACGCAAACATTAAACAACGGTGACGTCACAACTCTTGATGGGAACACGCTCAGCATATTTCTCTCACCACCATCCTCCCTCCTGGCGGGATGTTCTGAAACTAACACAAGATAAATGTAGACAATGGCAGTTTAACTATTGTGTAAAGTATGCCAGATCACTGGCTCACGCTCCGCGGGTTTTTTTTTGAGGTTTGGTCTCTCGTGTGACAGGGTCAATCGCACACATGGCCGAAGCAGACTACATGGCTGTAGTTATATTCTGGTGAGAGTAAGTTCACCATCCGTCCCGTATTTGAGAGTCTCGTCCCATTTTTCTCACTTGCCCGAAAAAACGCGTGTATGTTCCGTATCTAACTATGTGTATCGTAAATGACCCCTATTCTAGAAATTACATGGTGAGAATCATTGAAACTTCGGTATCTTACAATATTTCTCTTTCTGAGTTTATTAAAGCATAACAATGATAATATATTTTCGGTTATCATTTAACATGGACAGCCCTGAGTTTGGAGCCGTTGGGAATCCCCGAATTTTCATCTAATCACTACTTACTGCGTTTAACGTAACGGTCAGTCAGTCTGCCTCAAAATCTCGATTAACTTAACAAGCGGTAGTATTAAGATAAACAGGTTAATAATAATAAACATAAAATTAATTAATGGAGTTGGTCAAGAAGCCAGCCTTAGAAAAGATAGTGTCTCGTATTTTTGTTATTTGAAAATGGTTCACCTTAGGTAAGAGGGAACGTTTAGATAATACCAATATATTTCTATGCAGTCATCAATAGTGATTACATTTTACATAGTCCTGCTCTTATAGGGCTCCTACACGATCAGTCAGACTGTCAGTATGCATTCATATTTACAATGAGGCCGTACAAGGTCAGTCTTCGTATCATTGTTTGTATCAGTCTCAGCTCCTGCATGCGACGTGCAACAACACGGATGATAAGGAAAAGGCGTGGGCAGTCTATGTTTGCTGCTGAGAAAGAAGGAAGTACTGTCAAGTTTGAACAAACGGTCAGTACTACTGTCAGTCCCTCCTACCACTTGCAAGACTGATGGACTGAGACTGATGTGATCAGAAAATTCGGATCACATCAGTATTTTCATACGTCAATCCATTAGTCCATCAGTACTGTCCTTACACGATCAGTCAGACTGTCAGTATTAATTATTATTTATTAACACTGACTCACTAACCGTTCGGGTTATACGCACTTACACTAATGTGTAATGGTAGGGTGATAGTGAGATAAAATGGAGGACCTACAGTTTAACGTGGAATCCGAACCACGGTGGAGGCCTGGCATTCCACACATTCACAAGTTGTGATACACAAGTTGTGATTAATACACGTCTTGTCAGAGGTGAAGGAAGGGTTTGGCAATCAGATAAATCTGTGCCGGAACCGAGGTTTGAATCCCGGACCCACAGCACAGAGGTTTGACACCTTAACACTAGACCGCCAATGCTCTAATCACCAAACCATACAGAAGTCATCCCGTGCCCAGGGTCATTCTTCACTCATATTTTAAGGCAGATTCTGTGATGGACTGTAAAAGAAAAGTGGTTAAGACAGTTGGCGTACTAAGTACAAAGTTCCGGGTTTGATCCCCGTGTACTTTACAGGTGTTATTTTTCAATGTAAAGAATATCATATTATTAGAGTTACCCATTAAGTATTGATACAAACAAGTATAAATAAAATAACAGTTTCAAATCACATGACTTTACAAATAAGGTAGATATAATTTACGAAAATTGTTTTAGTACATTTTATAATTTGTCAAACAAGTTCCTTCCAATCTAAATCAGAGTGAAATAGTATAAAGCACTATATTTATTGGGGAAAGTTTTCCATAGTGAGTTAAAGGACACTGTTGTGAAATTTATTATTTTGAAATTAAGTTTAGTTGTTGTTCCATATGTGATATATAAACACAATTGCATCTTGATAGTTTACTCAATAACTAAGTTAGGATAAGTTATTGGTGGGGTTAAGAAAAGAGTGGCTTTAACAAAACTCACATACTTTGTATTACTATATTAGATTTATTTTAATTTTCGTTATTTGTA
This sequence comes from Timema genevievae, assembly GCA_902155825.1. NCBI lineage: Eukaryota > Metazoa > Arthropoda > Insecta > Phasmatodea > Timematidae > Timema > Timema genevievae. The sequence continues at coordinate 62,048 of CABFWO010002280.1, forward strand.
TATGAACATGTTCATAAATTTATAAAATCAGAAATAATAAGAATATATTTAGGGTGTTTGTTAACAATTCTCATTTATGTTCGAATTTTAAAATAATCGTGCAAATTGTTGGCTGGTTTGACGCCGCGTCTTACTAGATATTCACATGTACCTAATGAATTACATTAATAGGGTCGATATGGGGAAATTACGACTTAGAGGAGATGTACTCGCTATTATTAAGTAAAGAAAAAGAGGAAAATCATTTGGTAGATAACATCTGATCACATCCAGCCGGTATCCCCACCCCAAACTCCACCACTGACAAATCAGACAAACTGGAAATTTTGAAAAGTTTAATGGATACCAATTTTTGCAATATTAAAAAAAACCACTGTGTCTTAATACCTGTTCAGGCTAAACGCATATGTAATAATAACGCTGGTGAGATAGGTATGAGGAAGGATTAATTTTGAGGAAGTGTACCCGCATTTGCATGAAAAAGAGAGTGGGGAAAACATTTATAAAATACCAGCCTCAGGACACTCAACCTAGATCGAGCCCAGATATTCCCATCATAAACCTAGTCTATTGCGAGAGTGATGCCTTAGACCATATGGCCACCGAAGCAGGCTATTGCAATCAAATTGTCATTTCAACAGCCATTATATAAATAAATCATATGAATACAACAAATAAATAAAAGTAGATTATACAGGTTGTCTACCATGAAACTCCACTGTACTGAATTGTATGAGCTTAAAAGGTTGGAGTCTCATGTTAGACACCCTGAACTGTATGCAGGAGGTCTTATTTATTTTTCATTAAGGCACTAGGAACAATAAAGTTAACTGCCGCACTTACAAAAATACGTCACTTATCTCTATCTTGAGCAATTCCCACTCATGACACCCTATCTCTTTCAGGTCATCAGTGATAGTATGTCGGCGTGTTAATATTGCTTGAGTGTACTGGAAATGGTTTTTTATAAGTGATTTATTTTTTCCTTTTTATAATCTCCTATCCACGGTAGTGCTGATGCTCTTTTTAATAAACTTCCTTCCTTATTCCTACCTAAAAATGAAGCTACCCATGAATTTATATGTAATTATTTTTAAAAATATATTATTAATGCACAGCATTATAATTTTTTAAATATAATTTTAATATTAGTTTTTATTATTTAATTATTTCAAAGGTTAAACTTATTCTTAATAATAGTTAAATGATTTAAATTCAAGTGTAATCTACCTAAACAATAAACTAAAATCAATGGAAAAATATTTCTTTACATTGTTTGTTTTTTAAAATGTATTTATTATTAATTAAAATTTTCTGTATAAATTGATTATTTACTTTATCTAAAGAGTAGTTGTGAGAAGGGTAGATTAAAGGAAATGCAACTATATTTTTTCTGAAAGAGAGTGATGAATCCATAGGAAAGTTTTTATTTGAGGAAATAAACCACAGCGCAATTGGCTAAGATTACAAGTACATTACCACTCTTAGGCATTAGACCACTCGATTAACGATTCGGGTTAATACAGCATTGAAAAAATATTAATAGACATCTAAATTTCATTTTAATAATAGCATGAAATGTTGATATATTATTTTGTATATTCTATACTTTAAATATTAGAAGAAAATTTGTATTTAGCTGGTTATTATATTCAAGTGAAAGCAATTAGTTGATTTTTGTTCGTAAAATCTTAGAAAATTTATATTACGTCAGATTTTTAGTTTTTAAATAAATCAAGAGAGGGGCTTCCCCATGAAGTGGATACTAAACACAGGTTATGGCCATGGCACATTAATCAAATGAAACTTCTTAAAAATGACAAACTGGACACAGAACTCGGTGTACAGATGTTCATTTTATCACTAAATCGAATGTGATTTATGAAACGTGAATAACCGGTATTTATTGATCAATTAATAGCGGTAGGACACGCATCGGTTGTTAAATGGTCCGTTGCAGTGGTTCCCAACGTGGCTCCCAACGATCCAGGACGTTTGGGAGTATGCGAAAAAAAATATTGATTATTGGGGTAAAAAGCAACATATGACATCGGCGAATGACACGAGACAAGTCAAAAGTTGTGAAATTAATTCAAACGCTTTGGCAATACAGTCTAGGAGAACTGGGCACCACCAACCGGGTAAGATTGGGTGCTAAGAAAACTGGGCGTCAGTGTAAAAACATAATCTTTTATTTACTTAAATATGAATTTTTAGGGTTATTTAAAAAAAATTATAGCAGAGGAAACTTAATTTGTATATTTTGTAACTTAACTTGTTCATTTTGGAAAAAAATAAATTAGAACACAAAAAATCATGAAAAATAAGAACTTTGCGCAAAATAGACGACGTAAAGATGAATCTAACCTAACATAACCTAACCTTATAATTATAACATTTAAAAAACAAATTACCCTGAAGCCCGATTGTCTTGGCGCCCAATCTTCTTAGTGCCCAGTTCGCAAGCACCCAGTTGGCCACGTTTGTTTGGCGGCTCCCAGAGAGTGGTGCCCAGTTGTCCGGACCCGATTACAAGGGGTGGTGATGGTGTGGTGTGGTTTTTCTTTATTATTTAATCTTAAGAAAAGCCCACGTTTTCCCTCAAGGTACCAAGCTATAGCCATATCGGTAAAATAGTTTCGGCTCTAGGCTGATAAACAGACACACAGGCAGACGGCATTGCAAAAACTACATTAGGGGTCATGAAATGTTAAACGTCCATCAAACTATTGAGAACAATATTTTTGACGATAATATTGTTTCCTTTTACTGATGGTACAATAGAAAGTAAAAAGTTATGCAATATGGCTCATTATAGCTATGTTCTGTTGAATATAATAAGATATTCGTTTTCTATATAATTTCTTCTCCAAGGTTGATAAATTTTAAATCTTTAATCCAAGGAAATTTAAAAAATAGAGCACTAACTTCACCCGAGCAGCACAGAGCACTTACAACTTGTGTATTACTACTTGTTTGGATTATACACCTATGTACTAATTAAGCTAATGGCTTTCAGGGATGAGTAATGTTATATTTATAGGAAGTGTACCACATTTGCGTTGAGGAAGATTGGAAGACCATTTTGATAAAAAAAACCTCAGTACACCCAACCCGAAGTTCTAGCCTCGATCTCCCCGTAATGATTCAGGTTTTATTTTTGCACAGACACAATCGAGTAAACAGTCTATATGAAGAGTGCCATTATAATTATTATTTTCAAAACATCTTAATACCCGTTTGGATTGTATATATATATATATATATATATTAAAATCTATAATGGAATCGGGATGAAAAAGATAGATTTAGATCAAATGTACCAGAATCTACATAGAGGTAGAGAGCATATAATGATTGCTCTTAATAAATTATGTAAATTTTTACAAATTAAAGATATTTAGCGGCTTATTAAATATTTTTATTTATGTGTGCGCTGCATCTTACTACTCATCCAGACTATCTTAGTATTTACACTGATTGGTAGTAAGCGTGAAAGTAGAATTTGTAATAATTATTCCAATGTTTTCGAGGAGGTATATATTTTATAATAAATGTATAAAATAAATTAGATCGGTTGAATTTTTTGTAGTTCTTGGAATATTTAGAATAAAGTAAATTCTTAAAATATTAAAACAGGCCATTTTTAATTTGATAGCGTTCTGCTATGTAGTTTAATATTAACGCTATATTTATTTAGAAATATAGGTTATAGATAGTTTTCATTAAATATTTAGCAATATTTTAGTTATTTAGGAAATTGTACATATTAAAACATTCAAACCTGACAACTCTACAATTACGACATATGACATACTATTTCTTTAAATGCATTATTTAATCAGTAATATATAAGATTCATTGAACGTTTCATTCTATACCCTTTATTATTTTTGTTTACTAAAACAGTGATTCCTTTAAGGGAAGTGAGCTATACAATGTACCCATTCTAGATATCTGCAACTAAGAAAAAGGAAGCAAATAACTGCTTTGTTATAAAATATCACCGAACGTTAAAAATGTTGATAGCGCATTAGTGGTAATTGAGACAAAGTCGTGACACGCGGAAATAGAGTCTTATAATTTTCTATGACATCGCGTCAAAATCTTCGTTAATTTATTCAGCAGAGTTAATATTATCCAAAAAAAATTACCATTAGTAAAAATCTCTGGGGTAAGTTGCATATACCATGAAATCCTTCGCATACTTCTGGAGGTACACGTACCACAGTTTAGGAATCACAGTTATAAAAAGGTTCTTCTCTTGATTAGCTGACTATAGATACCTAGTTCTGTTTGAACCAGGACGAAATTGCATCTCACACTGCATTGGGCCCCCCCGGGCGGTTGTTCTGCTACCCCGGCCAACATAATATGTCAATATGGATGTTACATGGATGGCCTCACTCTTTAGTTACGCTTGTGGTCAATTTAACGGTTGTGGTTTTCTGTGCTCTTCATACATCTGTCCTACACATCCTTGGCCCACTAAATACTCATTTTAGGCGTGTACGTGCTTCTTTATTTATTTAGGAAAGAGGAATACAAAATAAGAGACTTATACTTAAAATTGTTCATTTAGAAAATTATTTAGAAACAAAACTATAAATTAAATATTTATGAGAAAGAAAATATTATTTTAATATTTTTAGCACAGCGTCTTACTACCCGCTCAGGCTATACGCTTATGTACTAATTACGCTAATGGTTTTAGGGATGAGTAAGATTATATTTATAAGAAGTGTATCCGCGTTTGTGTATAAGGAGAGTGGAAAACCATTTCGAAAAAAAAAATCCGGCCGAGATACGAACCTTTATCTCCTCGCCATCGTCAATCTAATCTACTTTGAGGGTAGTGCCTTAGACCATGCGGCCACCTAAGCGGTTTTCAATAAATTAATTTTATAGTTATAATACAAATGAAAGTTTTAATGTTTGATCAAAACTGCTATCTGACACCATCACTCAAATAATAAGATGTATTTCATAATTCTTCACAATGATGAATTGATGACCATGGAACTAGGTGTGGTTACTGCTTAAAGATAACCCCCTTCTTTTGTAATGTCAGGTCTGATATAACGTGGGATTGGTACTCGGTAGTCCTAATAAGACAAACTGAGCGATAAGTTTTAAACTTGATTATTATTGTAATTATTATTACTATCAATAATATTAATGCTATTAACAACTCGTCTTACTACCCGTTTGGGTTATACGCACTTACGCTAATGTGTAATGTTAGGGTGATTGCGAGATGAAATGGAGGACCTACAGTTTCACGTGGAATCCGAGCCACGGTGGAGGCCTGACATTCCACGCATTCACAAGTTGTGATTAATACACGTCTTGTCAGAGGTGAAAGAAGGGTTTGGCAATCAGATAAATCTGCGTCGGGACCGAGCATTGAGCCCCGGATCCCAGCACAGAAGTCCCCCGGACCCTTAGCACAGAAGTCCGACACGCTACCCTTAGACCACTAGGTCACCTTTAAACTTGATCATTCCCTTGACTTTCTTTATTTAAATTAAGCTATTTTTTTCGAAACACTCTTAGTATTAAATTTATGAGCTATATTATTCAAGGCACTACACCCTGCACGAACCACCAAGGTGACTAGAAACTTGAACCAAAATGGCAGTGAGCCATCCAATAATTTCATTGCTGTAAACCATTAGGTAGGCACGACTTGTTAAGTGTTTTACTGGTTTGTTTTACATCTTCTAGATGAGGCTTCCGTCTGCTCTTCATATGGAAACTTACGTAATCATCATACATTTTAAAAGCCCCCATAAAAACAAATCGTTTCTGATTGATGACAGTAACATTTCCCGCTGAATGATAATCAGAGATCACGAAAGCCTCCAATATAAGATTCCATTCATTTGTTTGGCAGATATTACTAAAAGAACTGGCCACCTCCTTGAAACTTAGAGAACTTTCTTTATTCAGTGCTTTTATCTTTGATTTAATTAATAACTGCACCGGTGGTCTCATGATCTAGCTCGCATTAGACTGGATTGCCAGTGTGGTTCAAAACAGCTATGTGTAGTTCGCCAAAAAATAGTTCAACTTGAATTATTTATCCAACTGAACTAGAATAACTAGCTCATCATCTTAAAACAATATACCCCAACGAATCTGGCCCCGTTGTGTTGTGGTCAGTGCACCTGGCTACGAACCTAGGGGTCCTGGGTTTGTCTCCCGGCTAGTACCTTGGGTATCCCAACGGTCACCAGGGGTTGGTAAATTAGGCTTAAGTTAGTTTAAGGCTCACACCAGCTCCACAACTTCTTAATAACTGTGATCCCATCATCTCATTTTCGGGTACAACATGAAGACAAACTCTTATGAGGTACCCTGGACAACGTTCTGTGCCACCAGAGTGGCTAATAGTCTAAACATTAGGCGACCGAGCTTGGATATAATACCTATGGTCTTATATACCACATGCTTTAAAAAAAATCTAACGTGAACTAGAAGGTGACGTTTTGATTCTACAGATAAATTTTAGCTTAGTAAACAAAGTGTCAAAGAAAAATTAAAACCAGGCTTTTTTCATGAATTATGTTACTAGACAGGACTTTTTGACTTGAAAGGAAGTTTATCATGTAAGTTGTTCTGAAATATATACACCCTATCTCCGCCACACCCCAAATACAAAGAAATATGTATCATTATTCCAGTTACGTATTTAAACTCCCAAGTTCTGTAATTATTATCACTAGAATAGGTATAGGCCAAGTACTGGGGAACGACTAAGCTACAAGTTAAAGTTTGTGAGCAACTGAAATATGTAACTACAACAATTTACTGCTCATTTAAGTTAACCGAATAACTTTTAACTATTCCATAGAGTAAACATTTTTGTACATCTCTATTGCGGGTTTTTATCAAAAGGTAGTTTAGTTTGTGATTTGTCGAACCTTTAGCAAGTTTGAATCCATGTCTTCTATAGCTTTTTGGTGCAAATATTATACGATGCCTTTCGATGAAAAGGGTTATTTGATAGTGATAACTAAATGTTTAGATCTTTGTTTGGAAGTCACATTATCAAATTCTTCTTTAGCATCCAGACTAAAATCAAGACTAATTTAGGTCTTAATTTTGTGGGCTTAGAAAATACAAAACATGCCTTATGGTAATTTTTTTTAAATATTTATATTATGCGTTAAAGATGAAAGCTGCTGGTCTTATGATTTGATGCTCGTGTACATAAGAAAATTCTGGTAACTTTTGGAACTGCCAGGTACCACCATTTATACCATGTTTTACAGCGTCTTATTACTCATCCGGCATATACCTTCATAATAATTACGCTTATCTATCGAATAGTGGTGGTAAAGGTATAGTTTAGTGTAGATATATCCGTATTTAAATCGAGTGAGAAGTATTTAAAGTAAAATTAACATCCTTAATACACATAACCTAATATTGAACCCAGAGTTCTCCAACACTGACAAACTAGACTATAGATGAGCTTGATATTTTGTCCACGTGTTAACTAGTGTGGGTAACTAAAGCAAGATATATCATCTCACACGTGTGTTGATTAAATTAACCATCGTCAAAACATTTGAATTGATTATCAATTTCAATGGTTTTCAATTTTTTTTTTAGATCGTATCCCTTGGTCATTAGTAAATATCTAATGCACCCCCAAGATCAGATTTTTCCAAATGACAAATGTCAGGTAAATCAGAGAAGAAAATTTCCCTCAGTCTCTTCGAAAATTCTCCCCTACGTTTGGTTCTCTTGTGATTTTGATAATTTTCCCATGAGAGCTGCTCGCGTACCCCGTGAAAGTCATGTACGTACCCTTGGGGCACGCGTACTGCAGTTTGAGAACCACTTATCTATTTGACAAGTCAGTATGCTCTGAGTTTCATACATATAAGCTATGAGAAAGTGTGCCAATATTTTACTAGTATCAATATATTTATTTCGATGCTAATACATTTTACTATATATATATATATATATATATAGTAAAAAAGAATTATTATATATATATATATTAATATTAATTTACCCATGAATACTTACACTCTTATTTCGGGTTGGTGTCATAAAAAACATAATGTAAGCATTGCAATGTATTTTTTTAAGACCCACTTTGTGATAGCCCGATTGCTTAAAGCAAAAATGAGCTAAACATAAAACTAGACATTTTTGTGATTTCATTAGTGATAAAGTATTTAGTCCGACATATTAGATCAGTCGGTAGAATGTTTGTCTACTGAGCTAAGGGTCTCAGCTTTGATTCTTGGCATGGTAGAAAAATTATCATTAATGAAATGTGGGTTTCCCCTTTCACAGTGATGAATTAACGGGAGGAGAGCTGGATGTTGTGTATTTTCTATATTCAAGTTAGTTTATAAATCGTGTGTTGATATAATCAGTTGGTTCAGAAAGTTCACGTTAAAAACCTCATAAATTACATGAGATTCTTAAGATGTATACAAGAAACATGACTAGCATTTTCGTACATACAATTTCTAAAAACATAATACCAAGATAAAATGTGATTATTATTATTATTATTATTATTATTATTATTATTATTATTATTATTATTATTATTATTTCGATACCAATAAATTAGTACTGTTGAGTGATTTATTTTTTCGAATCAAGTACGATATTGATTATTTTCTTTTGATAGTACATTCATAAGCTAGATGTTGTAGGTTAAAGCTTGACCTAAAAAAAATAATCGAAAATACTAACAAAGGGGCTTAGTGTTAATTCCATGAAGATTTTTTTAACATCTTTTTTTTAAATCTGCATCAGCGGTACCATGGACTAAACCTCAAAATAATCTCGTCCAGTTTGTTGGTGAATTATATAGCATCGGTAAAGATCTTTAATCTCCTTTCGGTGTAAGGAGAGATTGTTTTTTCTAAGCCCTAAGCTGAAATGATTTCACCTATTAGCCAATGTCATTCAATACTTGTCGTCATGTTTATCAAAGCGAGGGGTTGTGTAAACAAATTAAAAAGAATGAACAACATAAAATATTTAAAAACGTCGGTCTGGTGAGGCAAGAAAGCGTGTGAATCCCCGGCACAGAAAAAAAAAGATATGTTGAAGAGTTCTCGAACTCAAACGAGACGGGACGATTACTCTTGTTCGATCTTTCCTTTCACTTTCCGCACCAATAACTGTGGCCCCCCTCTCGTGGAGGGGGTCAACCTTGAGAATGATCGCAAGAGGGTAGATATTAGGTTGCGCGACGCTGCTACACCGCTCCGCAATCCCCCATACCAACGCAACCAGAATGACGCGAGGTCACGATGAGGAATGGGGGAGGGGAAAGAGTCGGAGGAGGAGGAGGGTTTTTTTTCGACATCGCTGGACCACACAGGACCGACCTCGTCACGGTGGCTACGTCGAGACTTTACAACCTGTCGCTACCGATCTAATATCACGTACACTAGGTTTTAAGGGGACTGCCTAGGTAGCTGATATATTGCCAAACAAATAATGCACCTGGGTTAAATATTAGCAAAACCTTAAACAAAACACGAGTTTCGTGCTCACTAAAATGAACATAAAACTATTTATTATGGCTCTATACATATTTAAACTTAAACATAATTTAAAAGGGGAAACTCACACTCTGAAAAGTTCTCCATATTTTGATTGATCTATCAAAGATAGTCCGCTTAGGTGACCGTGTGATCTGAGGCATCACTCTCGCAATAGACTAGACTGCTGATAACGGTGAGCTCTGGATTTGAATCCCGGTCTGGTGAAGTTAGGGTGGTTTTTGTTGAATGATTTTCCGTACTCCCTCCGCGTAAATAAGAGTATATTTCCTATAAATTCAACTTTACTCATCCCTAGCACATTAGAGTAATCAGCACATAGACGTATAGCATGAACGGGTAGTATTTTATTTGTAGCAGCACGTCATACTACCCGTTCGGATTATATGCTAATGTGTAGTAATATGTGAGGATATATATATAAAATGAGTAGTTATTTATTTGTAGCAGCACGTCATACTACCCGTTCGGATTATACGCTAATGTGTAATAATATGTGAGGATATATATATAAAATGAGTAGTTATTTATTTGTAGCAGCACGTCATACTACCCGTTCGGATTATACGCTAATGTGTAATAATATGTGAGGATATATATATAAATTGAGTAGTTATTTATTTGTAGCAGCACGTCATACTACCCGTTCGGATTATACGCTAATGTGTAATAATATGTGAGGATATATATATAAATTGAGTAGTTATTTATTTGTAGCAGCACGTCATACTACCCGTTCGGATTATACGCTAATGTATTAGTAATATGTGAGGATATATATATAAAATGAGTAGTTATTTATTTTTAGCACCGCGTCTTACTACCCGTTCTGGTGATACGCTAATGGGTAGTAAGATGTGAAGCTATATATAAATTTATATATATATATATAAATTTATACCTATATATAAATTTATATATATACATATATATATATAAACCCTAAAAATGAAAGTTAACTGGTATAGGAGCTTCTTTTGGAATCTAATGATGTACCGTAATTTAATGCTGGGGTCACAATACAAATTGGATTGGCATTTGTATTTTCCTCCTCCCCTGTTTGTTCTACTGCCGGGAAGCTCCACCCAGTAGCTTTATAAGTCCACTTGGTTTCTGCTCGATTATTTTAGTACCTAAATAAACTCTAAACTCAAGCCTCTGGGTATGCTGTATAAATGTCAAACTCGTTTATTCTAGTTGGCTCATAATGGGTAGATTTGGGTTCTAATCCCAGCCAATTGTACTGAGGGTGGTTTTCTCTAAATGTTTTCCCATTCTCTCTCCACGAAAAGTCAAGTAAACTTCCTCTAAATTCTATAGTCCATATCCTTAACACTAGCGTAACTAAAATATAATATGAACTGTACATGATCTGAATGAGTAGTGAGACGTAGTAAGGTGGGGGGGAGGGGGGGGGAATCATCTGTACCAGTAGTTTTCAGCCTTTTTTTTTGTTTCACAGTAATTCCTCATTCATAAATACCTATCATAAGAATACCAAGAGTTTAATCTATTTTAAATAAGTAATTTATTAAAAATTAATGATGTTCTAAAAAAAGTACTTGAGAGCCCTATATCACAGTTAAAGTGGGGATCTCTGCACTATTCACAAGTTTACTGCGAGCTCGGGGGTCTTTTTAAGTTTAAAGATATTATCTCTGGATTTCATAGTATTTTTTTCAAAACTTTGGTAAAACTTTTTCACTGGTCTGAATTCCACCGATTTTTAAAAGCAGTATACAGAAACACATGTCATGATGTAAGGTGCTGATAAAGCGACACGACCTATCTGAATTAGGTGTTATCCGTGCTATGAGAAGAAAGTGTCTTAAATTTGATTTTAAAATGAATCAAGCGTAATTGTTTACATATTTTATATATCTTTTACATAAGATATACTTGAAACCTTGCTATGAAAAATAATAATAGAAAACATTGATGAGAACATTAAATTCACATTTAATGAAAATACATTATAGATATAGCTAATGAGTTCCCTGAGTTTGTTTCAAAGAAAGTTCTTTTTTATATTAGGTTCAAATTATGATATTTTGGAACAAAATAAAGGTCAGCATTACAAAATTACTATGCTTTCTTATCTGTAATAAATATGACACGTACCCTAAGATAAAAACTACTGCCACACCAGTGATCACGTAGTCTCATACTTGGATCACGATCATCTTAAGGCTCACATAACGTAGATAAACATAGTGTATAGTCAAGATTTATGTAGAGTAGCCTAAATCTCTAGAAAAACAAAAACAGCAAATTTGAACTTTTTGAAAACAAATTATTTACTAAAATGGAATCCAACTATTTAGGACTTATTATGCTGCAAGTACTTGCAATGTAAGCTTACTGTATGGATTAAAAAAAGTTTAAAAATAGGCTACGACGTTTTAGAGTTCACAAGATGCGGACAAACGAACTTTACCGAAAAAGTCGGCTGTATTACATAAATAAACAAATTAAGTACCTACTAAATAGCTGTGTGTACGTTACCCTCATGACGATTTTATGAGAGAAATACGTGGTAAACTTCACTTAACGTTCACGTAGCGTGAAATTTTTCCTTGGACAATTCTTACGTTAAGTGAAGGTTGTGTTAACTGTATCCTGATAGATTATAATTAAAACACGTGGAGAACCTATACATTAAATTACGTTACGTTAACGCTTAAGTAAACGTTAAGTTGGTCGTGATCCCAGCAATTTTAGGCGTCAGGATTGACGTAGACTGGATCGTCGGTTACGGGAAGTTTCGAAACTCGGCTGGTTGTACTAGGGTTGTTTACCAACTCTAATATCATACGAGAATGTATATTAATATATTTACAAATACATTTTTTAATCCCTAAACACAATTAGTGCTTTTAAAATCCAAATGAGCAAGTTGAACTTAGTATTGGTGAGAAATTACCTTGTTTTATTATTTCCCCAGCCAAAGTGAATGGTCTATTTATAGTTTTAAAACAGGAATTAGATCATTAACAGTGATTATCAAACAAAAGCTAGCATCGTTGCGTGTATGTTAAGTTTCTTTTAGTAACCAAATACTAGGAAGACTTTGTGATGGAGATTTTTATTACTTTTTATATATCGCAAGCAATATCTCATCCATTTAATAAATCAAAAGTTTATTTATGAAAATAAAAAAGAAAAGAAGACATTTTTTTATGAGAAACGAAGATTTTTTTTAATAGGCTATTCTTTATTTACTATAAAGGTTTTTTAATACCATGCCTTACTACTCATTCTGGCTCTACAAATTTAACTAAACTAATGATATAGGAAGGAGAAAGAAGATTTTAAAGAAAACGTGTCCCCATTTGTGTAGAGGGAGATTTGGAAACTATTTAGAAAAACATATTCTCATTACATCCAGCCGTAGCTAGAATACCGACCTCACAGTCATCATCAAACTGAACTAGATGAGCTATGCATTAATATTGCATGCCCACCCATGGGGATAGTTTTTAAATTTAAATAAGAAAAACCACCATTAATTTTCTAATATACAAGTAAATTGTTTAAAAGATTTATTTGAAGTATACTTCTTGAAAGTACGCGAAATATATCATGACAGTACTTTAAAACTAAAATAATAATATCACCAACCAAGCCCCTATCCAACAACCCTTAGAGAATACATTGCGGCTTTACCAGGGAATCAAACCCGGGACCTCTAACTCAGTAAGCAGACTCGCTATCTTATTAGATAAGCCATTTGACAATTTACCAGTATAGTTAGTATAATTACATATATATTTACTAATATGTTCGTTAACACGTTTGATTACGATATCTTAGTTTTGGTTACGTAAATGCCTGCTTAGGTTATTTTAACACCTCGTCTTACTGTCCGTTTGAGCTATACTCTTATTTAATAGTTATTCTAATGGTTTTAAGGATTCGGAAGGTTATATTTAGAAGTGTACCCACGTTTGCGTGGAGAGAGGGAGAGAGTGGAAAATAGTTTTGGAAAAACCACCCTCAGTACACCCAACCGAGATTCTAACTTCGATCTTCATATCATCGGCAATCTAGTCTACTGCGAGAGTAGCGCCTTAGACCTTGCGGCCATCAAGTTCAGGGTTTTATCCGAGTCATATTTGAACAAATATATACAATAGTGGCGTTTTTCTATTTTCACACTGATGAGCTATCATCAAAGGAATATCTAATCTGAAATTATTATTATTATTATTTAGCACCGCGTCTTACTATCCGTTCGGGTTATACGCTTAAGTACTAATTACACTAATAGATTAGGAGTTGGGGAGGTTGAATTTAGAGGAATTTAACCCGCATTTTCGTGGAGGGAGAGTGGAAAACCATTTAGGGAAAAACCACCCCCAGTTCACCCGACCAAGATTCGAACCTCGATCTCCCCGTCCTTGGCAGTCGAGCTCAACACGACTAGCGCGTTAGCCGACTACGCCACCGAGGCGGGTTGTTCTGAAATTAATCTAATGTGTAAGTCGGTGTGTTCTGCTATGGGTAGTCAGTGCAGAAAGTAGCCATCAAGTATACCTAGAAAAATCTAAAAATGTTCGTCCAAATCTCGTATGGAAGAGATAAACTCTACTCCTGTATTGCCATCGATTATTACTCAATTATTTCTTGATCTTCCGTGAAGGTAATTTGATCACCGACACGCAACAGTAATTAGTGGGCGCTCATATATGGAGAAAACACTACCGAAACATGTCGGTCATTGCTCAGGTGGGTGAGTTTCGTTATTGGAGAGTAAGAAACACATTAGCTCATCACAATCGTGTCGGGCCGGCTATTATTTTTCAATTAGCTTTGAAATATTCATAGCCATTAATAAGAGTGAGCAAAAGTGTGAGCGAAATAAAGCAGATTTAAAAAAAAAAAAACATTTAAGAGTGTAGTTCATCATAAGGGTTAGAATATTTATGGCCTAAATAACGTTAAATTTTTTTAATTATGCCCTAAAATGTCAACAAAACTCCTAAAATGTAGAAATATGTTTAAAAACATAAATATATATATTTTTTCCAAACAAACTAAATGATATCAAATCAATTTATTCCAGATTTATTTTAAGTTCACTATATGTAAGGTATAGTTTAAAAACTATATATATATATTCAACTACCCCGGGAAATTAAATTTCATAATTTACAAAATAATTTTAGCTACTAATGAGTAAATGTTTATTTAATGTCTAAATAAATTCTATTCCTATATATATATATAGTTCCTAAATTATACCTTACATTGAGTGAATTTAAAATAAATCTGGAATAAATTGATTTGATATCATTAATTTGTTTGGAAAAAAATTAGACCTAGGAATAGCATTTATTTAAACATTTAAAAATATTTACTCATTAGTAGTTAAAATTATTTGGAAATTATGAAATATAATTCACACACATATATATAAAACTCATTTATTTCAGTTTAACACTATACCATCCTCATCTCAACACCGCTATCCCTAATGAAGAGGAAAATACTGGTAAAGGTTTTACATATGGAACTGAAAGATGGACCCTGAGGAAAGAGGATAATAAATATTTAGAATATTTTTGAGGTTTGTTGTTGGAGGAGAATAGATAGGATAAACTGGACGTATCAGTGGACTAACTAAGAATTTCTAAGAATAGTTGGCCTAAATCAAAAGAGAGTCACTAGGCAGGTGATTTTACGAAGAAAAACCAAATGAATAGGTAGGATCATGAAAAGAAATGGCTTATTAAGTGTTGTTATAAAAGGAAATAAGTAAGGAAGAAGGGAACCAGTAGGAACATGAATGTAACTGATTGATGACCTCAAACATCGAAAGAAGATGAAGTTTCAGGAGGTAAAAAAGGAAACTGCTAATAGAATATACTGGAGGACTCAATTCGTAAATGGCAGCGTGCCTGTCAAAAAAACAGAGCAACTATTAATAATCATCCTGAACGGGTAGTACGACGCAAATATTATAAATTAGATACATTATTTACGTATATAAAAGCATATTTTATTTTATTATGCTGGATTAAAATATTAACACTAAAATAAAAGCTAGCGATGCATTATGAATAATAGTGTATGACTGTAACAAGGTATAATTTTGTTTAAAGTTGAATAATAATCAAAGGGAGGTCCATTTTTCATCGTTACTTGTATGAAAGTAAAATTTTTTAAAACGTTGTTTTGGAAAATGGCTTCATATAACTACTAGTTTTATTTTGTATTATAATCAACATTCTATCAAGTTCACAAAACATCTTTTTTTTTAACAATACTATATTATAGAACTACAGTATAATGAGGATAATATTAGTTGGAAAAGGTTAATGGCAGTCATATCAAATATCTTGCCTTGTAATAGATTAAGTGAACCGAAAATAGATTCCAATTAGATATTCTTGGTATAAAACACTATGAACTCAATCAAAATAAGCATCTACGTGAGATTTTTTGTCTCTTTGATTTATGTTATAGTAATAAATATAATTAATATATATTAGTAATAATAAATAATGTAGTATGTGTAGCATAATTATATAGGTGTGCCACTATAAAGTTTTTAAATATTTATAATATGTTAGAACATTTTTTATAACCAAAGCCATTAAACTAGAATCACGTATGTTTAGTTAAAATTGATTGGTTAAGTCTGTTGAACGGCATAGTCGTATGGTTGTTAAGATTTTTTTAATTAGTAAATTTTCCTTTTTTACTTTCTAATTGCGATCAATTAGCAATGATGTTCAATGTGCCATTATGACCTGACTTTACACAGCTCGTATACTGCATTCTTCCCTAGAGGATCCATGTTAGAATGTGGGACAGAGCGTAAGGAGTCAGCCAAGAATCAGTAATAATTCAACATTTGCCCTAAAAAAATTGTTTTTGTCTTGAAATACAACTTTTTTCACAAAGTTGGAACTTGTCCTACATTTCATTAGTTTTCAAAGACATTTAATTCAAAATTATGACTTGATTAGGTTTCTTAATCACATGGATAATATTCAATTACATGGTAAAGAAAGCCCATAAATTATATCAACATTAGGTGACCTGGCGATCTAAGTATAAGGTGTCAGACTTCTGTGCTGGGGGTCCTGGGTTCCATTCATGGTCCCGGCACCGATTTATCTGAATGCCAAACCCTTCCTTCACCTCTGTTAAGACGTGTATTAATCACAACTTGTGAATGTGTGGAATGCCAGGCCTCCACCGTGGTTCGGATCCCACGTTAAACTGTAGGTCCTCCATTTCATCTCACAATCACCCTACCATTACACATTAGCGTAAGTGTGTATAACCTGAAAGGGTAGTAAGACGCAGTGCTAATAATAAATATATCATCAATATTATTTACCTGTATTAGTAAATTACATCAACATTAGTATTTATTAACATGTATTAATGAAATAAGTGTAAAGTAAATCCAATTCTGTTGTTACAAATTCTTCTATTAATCAATTTTATAAATACCGATTTTACGCAAATGTTTAGTACGTGAGTTTTCCTAGTTTAAAATATCTACAAAAATCATACATTTCTAATACTTTCTAACCCCACTATCTTATACATGAAATGTGTATTCTAATACTCTATCTTATTTTTTATTTCTAACATCCATGTAATGGTTTTTATGACATTTATCCTCTTTGAACACTTATTAATATTAATTCTCTTCATCAAACAGAACCGGTTTGACTTCTCGCAACAAGATTAGGGATTCATGAGCTCGCTATCCCCCTCTACAAAGCTTAATAGGTGGTCACACCGTTTGAGGAATTATTCTCGCACTATACTAGATACCAGGTATCAGATGGGCTAGAGGTTCTAATCTCAGCTGGTTACATTGGGGATCTTTTTCTATATGTGATTTATCCATTTGGTTTTTTCATCCTCTCTCCACACTTAGATGAGTGTACTTCCTATAAAAAAAACAGTCTCACCCTTACATTTAAACATATATAGTCCTTGTGGTGAAAGTAAAATTTTGTTTTTAACCATCTCACCCAACCCACATGTAAGAAATAGCCTATAATATAGTGAAAAGATTTTTTTATTAAATAAACCGATTTGTATAGAGATATTTATTTTTTAATGACATTATAATTAATAATAAAATGCATCTATGAGCAAGCAGTCTAAATGACAAGCTTAGTCAGTCTGATCTTCCACAGGTGAGGAGGTCCGCACTCAACCCCCAACCGTAGGATTTGTTTAAATTGTTTCTTACCCTCCTTCTAAATAAATATAGGTACATTTATTTAAATCAGTCCCTACTAATCCCTAACACATGATTGTAACTAATGGATATTCGCATGAGACGAACAGGTAGCAGGTATTAAGCGATAAAAAAAAAAGCCAAAACAATATATTTCTTTCCTATTATTTTGCCACCTCATTTTACTTTATTTTACTTTGGAAGCATTATATGAGTGATATAACGCATTTTTAACTTACATCGTCTTTATTTCTTATCATCATCCTAAACTTTCAATCTAACGGTCAAGGTGATTACCTACTACCTCTACTCTATGTTTTTAGCAGAAAATTAGAAACACTTAACTAAATCATCCCACTTTCTAAACTGGAAAACACACACAAAATGTGTGAGAAAAATATGATGTTCTTTTGTCTATGCTTAAGCTCTAACCGACGTATACGTGACCCCAAGTTGAAGGTTGCAACCAAAACAATCACGATGGTAAAAATAATGTTTTAAAAAGAATTCTCTCTTGAGAGCATCTTTCGTAACATCGTGAATTGGAACAAGAGTTTCAAGTAATGGCAATGAACTATATACGTGAAATGACTCCCATTGCAGTTGACTATCAAAACAGAGTGAATGTTTTATTCATGTATACTAGGGTGTAATTAATAACCATTAAATTATAAAAATATAATTTACATACAATTTCAAGTAAAATAAAGGTAATTAGTCAATACATGTAACCTAGAATAGCGAGCTTATATATGTTCTCACACTTTTACATAATATTCATGTTTTTTTTATTTGTACGTCATACTCAAAAGGTACTTTTTTATTTCTAGGTTTGGCATCATGGTTATTAATGACTTGTTATAAGAGGTGGATAGTGAGTATTAATTGAGAGGAAATGCGCCTACATTATCTGAAAGAAGGAATGTGAGTACCAACGTGATAACCTACGTGCGGAAAACCCATAGCAAATATACCGTATGAAACTTAATCGCTTCATTACCGGTATTACAGTATATTGTCATATTGACACCTTACACCATGTGATCACCTGTGAGGGGTTTAACACATATTAATGTAGGCAAGAGAT
The DNA here is from genome assembly GCA_902155825.1 of Timema genevievae. Taxonomy (NCBI): domain Eukaryota; kingdom Metazoa; phylum Arthropoda; class Insecta; order Phasmatodea; family Timematidae; genus Timema; species Timema genevievae. Next base: position 80,898 of record CABFWO010002280.1, read on the forward strand.
TAAAAAAAATTAAATTAGGTTTATATTTTTAATCAATGACTTGCAAATGAACTTAATATTTGTCAAATTGATTTACACTCAACACCTAAACTTATAAATTAATAAATATCTACAGTTAAGATATTTTAGATAATGAATTTATAAATAACTATCCTTTGGGAACCACCAGGATATACCCACTAAACGACAGAATAAAAATATTGTTACAACAATTTAGTAATTTTCCTGTTGGGCTTAAACTTCATATTTATAAGATGTATCGGTTTTTTAATGATCACTTAGGTGATCACCTAAATTTCAAGTCCTATCTTCCTGTTTTCAATCATTTCTCACGGTAAAAACACATATGTTGTGGGAGATAAAATTAAAAAAAAATAGATATTTTAATTGTGATTATTTCTTTCTTTAATATATTTGGTTGTTTTTGTTGTTGTTGATACTCTTTTTTTGATTATTAGTCTGCTTTAATCACAGAAATATTTTACTCTCCTATAAGATTTACCTCATCTACAAGAAACCCATAAAAAATATATTTCTCTGAAAAATAGCATATATTATTTAACTAAGGGACAATATTCAAACCTAGTACAAATATACATTACGACCAAAGTTGGTGGCCAAGCGGACTGAACGTCAAGCTCGTCACGTCTGGTTGGCTGGTGAATGAGAGGTTGGTGCTTGGATCCAATCTGGGTGTACTGAGGTTTTTTTCTTTCCTAAACGGTTTCCCACTCTTTTTCTCTGCAAATGCGGGAGTGATTTCCATTAAAATTATACCTACTTCATCACTAAACCGTTAACGTAGATAAGTTTTTTACAGGCCAAACTTTTACTAAGATGACATGAAAAAAATTCTGAAATAAAACAAATAAATTTCAGCCTAAAGATAAGCTAAAATGCAACTAAATAAAATAAATTAGAATGATTTAAATTATACAATTAACATAACAGTTTAAATATTAGACAGATTTTCAAATAAATACTTGATAAAATACTATTCATACATGAACGGGCGTTCAAATGGTCTGATAAGTTGCAGTGTTGCAGTTGCCACTAATTTAAAGGTTTGTGTTTGAAACCAGGCTGGTGGCTTACTTCACCCTTTTCTCAATTATGTGGACGTTTCACATCCAAGATGCCGCTTATAGTTCCTAACACTAATATTAATTCTTTCATCCCGACCATTAATTGACCGAGCGCAGTGAGGATCTGCCTTAGTTTGAACATTTGGCCCTTCGTCTGTCTGTCTCTTTCCAGTGTAAACTGCCAAATGCGTGGATAAATTTTAACAATATTTGGCAGGGATTTTTTAGATACCTAGACCGAACAATATACGTATATATTTCACCGTTTTTTAAATCTAGTTATCTGTTTCAAGATGGTGGAAACTCAATTTTTTTTTTCGTTTAATCGCTTGTATCAAGTGATTTGAATTTATAACTCTGAGGAATAAATCGAGTACCTTGGACGTATCTTTTTTAATTCTCACGTAATTATAATGCAAGCCTGATGTCATAAACCTCGTGAATCAAGGCTAATATCTATTAATATAATGTACTAGTGAATATAGTATTATTTTATTCTCTGTTTAACTTTGTAATCAAGGGAAAATATCTACTTGTAGTCCAAGGAGAATTCATGGAAGATATTTCAAATTGAAAAACTATGAAGGATCGTAAAACTGTGGTAAATATAAGAATATAACATCATTTTTAATATGATTTATTGTATTTAGGAATTTTTTTGGTGGATGGACCTACGACTAATATTTATAGAAATACTATTATTAAATCGTTTATATCCCTCTTGTTAAAAGTACACATACAAACAATAATTTTCATACTCACTTCCTAAGATTACAAATACACATTAACAACAATTTAAATTCTCAAGCTCCTTTATCTAAACAAATCTCTTCATTGTAAGTTCAGCGATCAGGCTATAAAATACTACTAGCATTATTATGCTGATAACATTGCTTTATGCATGTATTTAAGCTAATTAACCAAAACTAATTGAAAAATTACACGTAGACACGGGAACGAAAGGTCCAGGTATCATTTTTTAACTAATTAAAATCAATAAAATTGTTGTACTTCCATTCACCTTGTGTGTTGATATTTACTCCTAAAAAGTCCCACATTAATAAACTCTAGTTATTTAATTTAATCTTAAGATATCACCTTAACACATGGTCACAGACAAAGAAAACCATAGATACACAGCCTTTTGGGAGTTTCGCCGCACATTTTCAGCCAGTTTCAGACCTTGGGCATTGGGGACCGCTAGTGTTACGGTAGTCTTAGTGATAACAGCACTTCCAAGTGAGATATTTCTAAACAACTCACTTTCGACATGTTCGTTGTAAAGGTTACAAACTGGAGAACAACCTTCTGATAGTGACGGTCCGAAAACAATAGTTTAGGTAACAACAATTCCAATCACTCCCTTCCCCAAACCACCCCTTCACTAGATATCAATTCAAAAACTGTTTGAGATAAGAAAGAGGGTAATATGCAGTCTGAGTAAGCTCGTTTCGGGGGTTGACTTATGAACTTGAGATAGGGCTATACTATCTCTGTGAAAGCCAGTTGTTCTACACAAAAAAACTTTTTTTTCTTTTTATAATAAAGTAATTTTAAACTAAACTGTTTTAAAAAATACCCGCTTGATAGAGGGGCTACCTGGGACTGCACGCAACGATCCTTGTGTTGAAGGGCTCAAGCTTTCAACAAAAAAAATGCGCAACCATATAACATGGAGGCTGTGTATCTGGGTGTATTTTTGTCTGTGCCCACGGGTAACACATAGCTTGGTGTGTGCAATACATCTTGAAACAGACGAGACATCATGGTGCAGTCTTCTGTATTCTGCTTTTGCAAACAGTGGAATTGAGAGCAGTGAAATAGTTTCTACATATTTAGCACATTACAACAAAATTTAAATATATATATATATATTAAAATAACTATTTAACTATACATAGTCCTAAGCTATCTGGGTTTTTTTTTAATAAAGAGCGTGGAAAACAGCACTTCGATAAGTTTTCTTAATCGAACGTAATCGTTTATCTTAATTTTCTGGTTAATCAGGCGTGAACTGAGCTTTATAATATCCATAACGATATTATTCCAACTCAAATTGAGCTTATAAAGTAGAAGTCCCCATAAAACTATAAGTGTGTTCAAATATTGGTATAAATGAGTCAATTAATTCAACAAATAAAAGATATACACACAGGGTGAGAATGTAATTTTTATTCTAGTCTAGCACCTCGTTTTACTACCTGTTCAGGCTATGTACATGTAGGCATTAATTACTCTAATGTGTTAGGGATGAAGGAGGCAGTACACACAACCTGTATTTGAACCCCAATCTCCCTGTTTGCGCCAGTCCATTCTCTTGCGAGAGTGGTGCCTTGAGGCTTAGGTCATAGAATGGCATTAGTCTCCTAAGATTGAAGATGAACCATCGTGCACACATCACAAACGTTTTGAGAGTAGCGTTTCATCACATCATAGCATATAATGTACACACCTATGACAGCATGAGGCAAATGAGCCGAACTCCTCCCTTTTATGTACAGTCTCGGTCACAAAAATTTGGCCAGTTTTAGGTATGTCTCGCTGTGAACCTGATTCTTCTTACTTGCTCAAATAGAAATAAAATATGATATCCCTGAAAAATGTTTACCTCTATATTATAGCTCTTTACGGTTTGTGCCCCTGAACCCAAAAAAGGGATTTCACTATTCCGTGTGCCCCCGCATCTGTCTGTCAGTACCTGGGCCTAAATTCCTAAAGGGTTTGATGGATTTTGTTAAAAGTTGACATTTAGATATTATATGGCTATAGCTTAGGATATTTGTTTGAGTTTGACTCTAGCCCTCAAATTAAGGGTAGTACATTCACGAGTATTTTTTTAATTCCTTTTATTAAAAATTATTATATTTGTTTTGCTTGGTTATCTGAAGAGTGTTTGACATGACAAATAGAGCTCTATACTTGTTTTTGGGTAAAAAATCGTTTAGGGGTGGTTTACTGATTAATGCTTTTGTTTAGTTAATATATCTTTTAAATTGCTTTAACGATTTGGTTCAAAATCAGTATCTAGGGAGATTTAAAAAAATATAAATAGTTAAAAAACATAGAAAGTGTATTTAATAATAGCTTACTATTACAGGCCGCCACCGTGATTCGGATCCCACGTTAAGCTGTAGGTCCTCCATTTCAACTCACAATCACCCTGCCATTATACATTAGCGTTAGTGCGTATAAACCGAACGGGTAGTATGATACGGTGCTAATAATAATAATAATAATAATAATAATAATAATAATAATAATAATAATAATAATAATAATAATAATTGATGGGTGCTCACACACCATCACATACTTAGAATATACCTACAATTGATGGGTGCTCACACACAATTACAGGCTTAGAATATACCTACAATTGGTGGGTGATCACACACACTCACAGACTTAGAATATACCTACAATTGATGGGTGCTCACACACACTCACAGACTTAGAATATACCTACAATTGATGGGTGCTCACACACACTCACAGGCTTAGAATATACCTACAATTGGTGGGTGTTCACACACACTCACAGACTTATAATATACCTACAATTGATGGGTGCTCGCACACACTCACAGACTTAGAATATACCTACAATTGATTGGTGTTCACACACATTCACAAGCTTAGACTATACCTAGAATTGACCTGATGTTCATCCAAGTTAACACTTTGTGGTGGAAGTGTGCTGGATTAAAATTATTTTTTTGATAGAGTAATAAATCCGTTCCTATAACTCTGGTTCGCTACAATCCTTATGAAACATAATTCGAGTCCAGGCTTGTGCTCACGAAGATATTTACCATGTAACATAGAGACTATCCAAATGATAAATATCTTGGCGCTAGAGATGGTTGTGGCTTTTGTGGAAAAGGTCTGTATTAATTTATGTGTTTTGCAGATTAATAAGTGATTGCTATCCATAGGATCAGTTCTAATAGATGAATCGAACACAATTTAGTGGAAAATGATAATGTGGTCACGGGAATCGAATCCTTTACCATACTTCGACTCAATACACCAACGACTAGTGAAATATGGCCCTGAATAAGAGACAAACAAGGATGGCTCAGTTATATAACGTTGGCACGCAAAGCCAAAGGTACCAGTTTCGATTCCCACCAAAATGAAAAAGAAATTAAGGGAAAACCCATTAGAAATGGGATAGAGGATTTATTGTGGTCTACACCTTTGTCGAACAAGGGATATGATTTTTTTTTAGGTATTTATATATTTTAAGCTCTGTGAGAAAATGAATATTTATATCATACTAATTAAAATGTATTGTGGATTTGATGTAGATGCAACATCTCTTCCATCTTACCCGTGAAATCTCTCATGTCGATTAAATAATGTAAGCTATCGTTAAAATAATGCGCAGCCGACCAAGGACGAGCTTATGGTAATATTACGGTAATTACAACTATTACCAAAGAACGCTCGGTACCAGCGATCGTTCTATCAGGTTCCAATACTGCACAGGTCTCACCAGTCGTCGGGATGAGATGAGGGCACTGTGATTAGTTACAAAAATGTATCATCGTGTTGTGAAAAAAAAAAAACCATCCGCCTATTCGCGTCGGTACGCTTCACCTGAAACCCTTCCCTAACCCTCCCCCCTTCCCCCTGCCCCTTGCCTAAGAGAGTGACGGAAGATTGTGGGGAGACCTTCGGGCAATTTTTTTTTATGGGTGGCTTGAGCAAGGGCAGACCTTCCCTGCCCATCGAAATCTTCCCGCTGAACGAGTATTGCAAAAAGTTTTTATCACGAGAGAAGCTACAGGAGGGAGAACGTCGTCTTTGAGCGACACTAATATTGGCGAGCGATGTATACATAGAGTAAGACATTCATTCTTACAAAGATACACACCGGCAGATCAAATCCACATTAAAAAGGGAAACTTTCTTACTTTCCTCGCAAGAAAGGAGCTTTTTTTAAAAAATAAAATGACATAATTTTTTTTTTTAAATAGTTCTTGTTAAAATTGAGTACAACAAAGTGACGCCCTTTAATATATCCTCCAAATTTCGTGGCCCCTTTGGTACGATACCCCCTTATGTTCATGTATTATGGGTGAAGGAAACCACCAGCTTCGGTGTACGAATGGTCTAAGGCGGCAATCTCTTGATAGATTAGCCTGCTGATGGCGGGGATGTTGGGGTTTAAATTCCAATCGGGTGCTACCGAGGGTGGTTTTCTCACACTACCTCCACATAAATGCGGGTGTACGACCTCTAAAATGCTTCCCTCCTCATCCTTACCCTATTATTAGAGTAATTATAATATATGCGTATAACCTGAACAGTTAGTAAGACGCGGTCATAGAAAAAAGTGAAGGAAATCCTTATTAGAGGATATATACCTCCTCGTAATTAAAAATGTACATTAAAAACACATAATTAATATCAAATAAAACAAGCATAGTGTTTGTTTCAATAATAATGGCATTTAAAAAAAATTACCGCATATTTTCATGTCATCTCTTGAGGGAACATGACTCAACCAGAGGGTTCCATTGCCCATTGGTCCAATAGATCGGATCTCTTTTGACGAGGGAAACACTTTGGAGGGTCAAAGGTTTAATCTTGGCTGGGTGTACTAATGTTATTCTACACAAGATCTATAATTATCCTCTACCCATCCTCTCTCCACTCAAACGTGAGTGAATTTCTCCTAAGCTACCCTCCTAATCCCTAGCCCTAAGAGGAAGTAGTTACTAGCCCTTGGTGTTGAAGAACTAAATAAAAAAATTCATACAAGATCAAATGTCGACATGTCGAAGCTACGATAAATCTTGTAACCGTAGTCTATTATTTGTTTTTATTGGGTGTGAGTTTGTCACCATGTTCAAAATATGTTTATCTCTGAGCTTATAAGCTTACTACCCGACTGGGCTATCAGCATATTTACAATAATTTAGTAGGAAAGAAGAAGATATCAAAATAAATCAAAGAATCAAATAAATAAATGATATAGGCATTTCTCCTTGACTATGATTTCTCAAACATTATCTTATTTTAATTGTTTTTCATTTTTACTGTAATATGACAAAATATATTAGATTTAAAATCCATCACGCATGAAACTTAACTTTTAGTTTAAATGTTCCCACATAAACTTTAATTATGTATTGTACTTATTTTTTATTTTAAATATTTTTTGTTATTTTACCTGTAGAACAAATATTTTAATTCCTGAATATTTAAAAAAATCCAACCACCATTTTCAATTTATATTATTTTACCACATAACACTGTTTTCTGGTTATTCTTAAAGCTTCTCCTTATTTCTTATGATCCAATAAATTACAAATTTATTTTCAATTTTAATTTTATCTTATATATATCGACGCCTTACTTACAAACTTTTTAATAATTTTTTCTAAAATTTTATAATCTAGGCTTAACGTACACACATTTTCCTCAAGGGAGAGTGGAAAACCAACTAGGAATCAACATCTTGATACACCTTAGTTATAGGTAATCAAACCCCGACCTCCTTGCCACTGCCAACCAAACCAGACGAGACTGAAGACTTTTATGTGCCCAATGGTGTAGGTATTGATATATTTACTCTTCAGGGGCTGCACCCACATTCGTTTGGTGCTAAAATGGAAAGCAACGAAGTGTTGGGACTAAATAGGTGAGGATGTGTGTGGAATCTTGAGTGTACATGATGGTGAGTCAAGCCCCGGTATAAAATATCAGAATCAATCAAACTAGCACAAACCTTAGTCGGACGATATTCTTAATACAAAGCCAAACTTTTATCAACTTACGAACTAGTATATGCAAATGCGTATTGCCTGAAAAGGTTGTAAGACGCGGTGATATAAAAGTATATATAAGTTTTCCATTAAATATATAATAAAACAAAGCATGATTATAATTGCTATAAGAAATTACTAGGTACACTAACACGTACCCTAATTATTTTTAAACTTAATTTGGATACAATTTTTGCGCTTAATCTTTTTTTAAAGTTATACAAGTTTTTTTATAGCTATATCTGTGCATAGGAAATTGTATCTTTTTATTTAAATGGGTAGGTATTTTTGTATAGTACATTTATAGTGTAAAATATATATAAAACAATAAAACTGGTGACTTAGACAGGTATATGAATTTAAGTTATACTATAGCCTAAATAAAAAATGACCAATTTTCACTAATTTCATAATCTAATACAAATATGTAAATCAATTTATTTATGTAGGGGCATATGAACGTTTTCTCTTTTTAAGGAGCTAAGTTCAAAATGAACGGTTGGCACCCTCATAAATTTAGTTGGCCCTAGTTGTAAGTAAAAGTAAGGCACTGCTTGCAACCCTAATACATGTTCAAAGCAATTTGATCAGATACCGCGTTGATAAAAACCAAAGAATCAGTGGATGAAACCCCAAACGGGTAGCTTAGGAATCAATATTTATTTTTATGATGAGCAGAATCCCTCAAACGTCCTTTTATTTATTGTGTAAACTTTTATAATTATGTTAAAAAGAATTATCTGTCTACTTGCTTTTTTAGGTTCAAGTGGACACGATATTTTCAAATAATATTTAGGTAGTTTCACAAATTTAATTTAAATTGAGACATATCAGTGGGCATGATTGCCGATATATCAGTACAACCTTGTTTGGTTTTCCAGTGACGTATGGGTTAGGGTTCAAACATCAGTTTAGTCTACAGTGGTGGATTTCCTTAAAATGTATCCCAATTTATCTATCTCAAACGTAGGCACAATCCCGCTCAGCCTTACCAACCTCAAACACACCCAATTAAAGTAAATATCTAAGAGCACAAACAGGTAGTAAGACGTGAAGTAAAATTTTCTTTGTTACGAAGTGAGCTGATTTTATCAAGTTTATAAGTTTTATTAATGTTATTTATGTCTAAATCATCAAGTAAAAATGCTTAGAAGATGATTAGAAAAGTAATTTATACGTAACACAAAAAAGAATTATGTATACTCATATAAATATTAAAAATTTGTATTCAAATCACATGTAAATATAAATAATACAGATGAACAAATAGCACATTAGCATAATATATGTAGAATATTTTAAAATATAGCAAATGCATATATTATTATTAATTGTTTTTAAAAATAATTCTAATTAGGGATATTAAAGATTTACATATAAATCTAATTATTTATTTTAATTTAGATTTAATGATAACAATTAGAGTTATTTGTAATTCATTTCTGTATAATATATAATATGCCTTATTACTTAGTTGATTATTAATTAGTAATGATATATTTAATCGATTCAGTTTTTTAAATAATTAATTACATTTGGTTTTTGTTTGGTAAATTTATTTAGACTTATTAGATAAATAGTTTACATCTTCATTTTTGTGCAATAAAGTGTTTAATTATTAATTGGTTAAAATGTAGTTTTTAGATTAATTCTAAATCAATTCTTGTTTTGACTGGTGTACTAGAACTTCTGTTAACCAAGCAAACAGGCTTATAAAGCTCCTAAAGATAGAGAGAGAAAGAGAGAGAAAAATAGAGAGGGCCAGAGTGAAGTAATATTATTATCCTCGAGTACATCACATCTATTACGTTCTAATTCACTCTGTTATAGAAATCCCCCCCACATAATCGTCCCCTACTACCTTCATTTTTTTGGTCATCCTCTCATCTTCATACATTATTATTGTTACTAGTTTTATTATCTGGAGAGACACGTGGTCATGAGCTAGAAACATATAAATACGTGGATCATCTTCAGTTAGAGGTACAGTTCACAACTTCTCCTTTAATACAGTGGAACATTCTAGAATATCTCAACATGGCAAAGGTAAGCATAGCTTATGGCCCCACAACACAAAAATTACCAGTCAGTATAATAATTTTGGATATTTTGGATATTATTTACAAAAAGAATAATTTTGTTTTTCTTAAAGTAAAGATTTTTTTATTCTGTGGAGTGGGGTTAGGGGGCGGGTGGATGGGGGGAAAAAATAATCTAACATAAAATTTGACGAGAGATCAATATTCAAACAATATTTCCATAGTAATATGTGCATTGACGCAAAAGTATATTTTTTATATAGAAATGGGTCCTTGAATTCAAATCTTAAATTTTCTTTAGAATTTTGAATTAATATTCTAATCCTTTAATCTTTAAAAAATGTAGAATTTTTATATTATCAAAATATTTAAAAGGGAATTTTGAAAAAGTTGTTGATGACTTGATACCACTGAAAAACGTTGTTTTGTTTGTCATGTTATGTCATAGTAAGGAAAGAAAACCTTTTTAACATAAATAAATTATATCAATCCAACTTAGTCTTTTTGTTATGATTTTGTTATTTTCCCAAGTACATAAGCCCATATAATTAGTGTTGACAATTGCTTAAAATTACTATGATTTCAAATAAAGACCCTCGTAATTGTATTCCAGTTTTTTTTAGAATATTAAAAAGCTTGAATCTCTTTAATCCCGTAGGATTTGAGGATACGAGATCCCCATTTATAGTTTTTATTGTGGTTTTTTCACCGCATTCCATCAGGGCTGTTTTAATTACTTTAGTGGACTGGGTTTGAGGCAGGTTAAATTTTAAAGGAAATCTACCATCATTAGCGTGGAGGAACAGTGAAAAGTAACTTGGGATTTTTTTTAAATCTCCACTACTCATCGACTGGGATTCGAACGCCGATATCCTCGTCACCAGCAAAGTGGACAATGTGAGCCTGACATTTGTTTCATGTGCTCATGGGTGGATAAAGCTAGCTCGATAGTAACAATTTTAGGTAGTTTTTGGATCGTAAAACTATAAATCTCAATGTTGTATTTTCGATTCACATTTTGAGTAAAGGTCAATCTTAGTGAAACAAATTTTAATAGCTGGACCTACATATAGTGGATTAAATATTTTTTCTTTATGAATATTTTTTAAATTATTATTTTAATCACTATTAAAAATACTATAGTATAATTTAATTGTATTTATTTTTATTTTTATCATTACGTCTTGATATCTGTTCAGGCTATAGGCATATTTTATTATGATTAATGATTATTCTATTGGGGTAGGGATAAGGAAGGAAGAATTTTAGAATTAATCTACCCTAATTGAGCAGGATTCGAAATCCGATCTTCCCGTTTTTAACAGGACAGTTTAACATAAGAGTGACGTCTTAGAATATTTGGCCACTGGAATGGGCTTATAATTTTATGCATTAGGAAATGAGAGGAAAAGTATTTTGTTTCTTTTAAAAGGTCCTGAGGAATGTATATTATTTTGATTTCCAGCAGAGCCATCAAAGTAATTTGATTAGTTATGAAAGTATAAATATTTTTATTTCCTCAAAATCATATCAATGTGTAAGGTGATTAAATTTTTATAGGATAATAGTTTGACAATAAATACCACGTTTCAACATTTTTGTGTTTGAAAATATCCATTTAAAAATTTAAATTAAGAAAGATAAATAGATATTTTGAATATAAATTTTTGTAATCATAATATACTTTAAAATTACTGTCATTTATATACTATGGGGGCACCCAACTATTACGTAATCATCTTTTTGGCTATCTTGGACCCCTTAACCTCTTTTGTAAGCAAAAATAAGCAAACACGATACCCTTCCCTCCCTCCTCGTCTTGCTGACGTTATAATATTCAGTTTTTTCTCACAGTAAAAATCTTTATTGTTTATGCAATTTATAAATTTCTGATAACTTTTCATGTAAAGGTTTAAATAAATAGTGCGAAATAATCGCAATTATTAACAACGTTATAAAATGAATTTAAATTTATTGTAGGCCTAAAAAACTAAAATTAGAAGTTATCAAATAATATAAACATATTAATCTATATCATAGAAATAAATGGTTCGGCACACCGCACAGACTTTTTCTCTCTTTCTATAAACTCCTAAGATTTCTGAACGAAATAATGTACATTGTATCATCACCACTCCACATAAGAACACGCATAAAATAATATACAGTGATATAGAATCAATGAGAAAAAGGCGCATCTTTGTCCACTTAAGAGCATTTCAAACAGTTTAAAGTCTTCCACAAGGGTCAACACTTCGTATTAAAATTTCGATTTCTGGTTAAAACTTTAGCATTTTATAAGGTGTTGCAGATCTTCAAGTCATCGCATTGATATTTAATTATTCATTTATACATTTTGACTAATAAAAATATAAATATTAACTATTGAGTCTAAAATGGAGATAGATCATTGCTAGAGATAGAGCATTGCTCCTAAGAGCTTTAAGGAAAAATAACATACTTTTATTAGATACTTACTTATATTTAATTACTCTATGGCATTGGAGAATTATTGCGTTAAGACTTAAGTAGTATATCTTTACAACTAAAGCTCACAAAATTGTATTAATATATTTGCAAATATCTCAGAAACTGTTGCTTTTATAAAAATATATGTCAAATAAAAGTTTTTTATTTCTAATAGTCCTACAATTTTGCAATGATAAGTTGTTTAGTTTCTCCAATAGTTGTGGAGATACGGAAATTAACGCTTCTGTAATGTACCCTAAAAATCATTTTCATAGGAAAATGAAAATAGCCAGTTTATTTATAATCTTAATCAACGCCTAGATACGAATTTTAATCAAAATCGTTTGAGCAGATTTTGAGAAAACCAA
>CABFWO010002280.1:94588-128763 GCA_902155825.1 Timema genevievae
ACGCATCAGACCGGAGCCCTTAAAGCCATTTTGCCGAAATATTGAGAGTAGCCATTTTGTTTGGAATATTTATTAATGTTCATAAATGAAATTTAATCAAAATCGTTAGAGCCGATTTTGAGAAAATCGACTTTTTCTCTTTTTTCCCTTCAGTAAACTACCCTTAATTTTAGGGGTAGATATCCAATTCCAAAAACCCCTCGGGGCAACCCTATGAAAACCCTAGATATCAAGTTTCAGCTCAATCGGTAAAATAGTTTAGGCTCTAGTTGGAGGTACAGACAGACAGACAGACAGACAGACGGAAATTCAAAAACCACTTTTTCGGATTCAGGGAGTCATGAAACGTCAAAATTCATCAAAATCTCGAGTTCGATTTTTTTGACGATCACCATACCTTCTCTACCTGTAAGATAGAGAGAAAGTAATATGAATAGTAAATAGATAAACAGCTATAGTTATTAAAAACTCTAAGCCACTTTTAAACTGTTTACCAAGGTCCTTGAATAGGCGTCTTGACACTTTTAATTATTTTGTCTCCCTTTGAATTGATTGTATCACTGCGCCATCCTTGCCTCTCTCTAATACCCCTAACCCCATTGTCAGAAAAAATAATCAAAGATCAAACCCGGCTAGGGTGCTTGCGTAATACTTAACGCCCCTATGGTATAAGACCAAGCAGTGCTCACAAGTGAATTTTATAAATCATATTTTGGACAATTTCTCCTTCCTAAAACAACAAGTAAGCGATTAATAAATTCATTTTCGGTATAGAAAATTTATGATTTAAAAAACGTATATCCTCAACAAATAGATTTAAAGAAATTGGATTAGTTTAGATGGTCTTATTTTAAATCCATTACCAGGATGAGATGAAAAGAATATATAACACATTAAAAACCATAGTTAGATTTATGATTATCTTTACATGAGCAGCTCAAAGTGTAAAATATAAATAATATCAACCAGTCTTTTAAAATAAGATTAAAAAATAAAAATAAATTTTCTTAGTTTAAATATATATACCATTGTACGTATTTCATAAAGTATTTAAATTTGGAAAACGGGTCTTTTCATAGATTAATATTAATTGATAATTTAATATTTTAAAATAAATCAACATTAATTAACTTGAATACTAGAAGTTCTGGTTCAAATTATTATGTTAAAGAGGTTTTTTCAACTATATTTAAGTCTGAGTCATATTTTAAACATTTAAAAATACTGATTTCAAAGAATAATCTTAATTTGTTCTTAGTTAACCAAACATATTATCCACGATATCACTAAGTTTACAATGTTCTCGTTTCGTTTGTTTCAGATATTCCTGCTAGCAGTCATCTTGGCGATGACTGGGGTGATGGCCGAGCCTCCAGTGGATCGGGAATATCTTCCTCCGGGCAATTCCAGGTTTGGAGGGTCTTCCGGTGGGGGCTCGACTGCCCTTTCTACTCAGTATGGTGCACCTTCCACTGCTGGTGGTTCCCGTTTCGGTGGTGCTAACGCTCCTTCCTCCCAGTATGGTGCACCTTCCACTGCTGGTGGTGCCCGTTTTGGCGGTGCTAATACTCCTTCCTCCCAGTATGGTGCACCTTCCGCTGCTGGTGGTTCCCGTTTCGGTGATTTTAAAGCTCCTTCCTCCCAGTATGGTGCACCTTCCGCTGCTGGTGGTTCCCGTTTTGGTGGTGCTAACGCTCCTTCCTCACAGTATGGTGCACCTTCCGCTGCTGGTGGTTCCCGTTTTGGTGGTGCTAGCGCTCCTTCCTCCCAGTATGGTGCACCTTCCTCTGCTGGTGGTTCCCGTTTTGGTGGTGCTAACGCTCCTTCCTCCCAGTATGGTGCTCCTTCCGCTGCTGGTGGTGACCGTTTCGGGGGTGCTAACGCTCCTTCCTCCCAGTATGGCGCACCTTCCGCTGCTGGTGGTTCCCGTTTTGGTGGTGCTAACGCTCCTTCCTCCCAGTATGGTGCTCCTTCCGCTGCTGGTGGTTCCCGTTTTGGTGGTGCTGACGCTCCTTCTTCCCAGTATGGTGCTCCTTCCACTGCTGGTGGTGCCCGATTTGGTGGTGCTAACGCTCCTTCCTCCCAGTATGGTGCACCTTCCGCTGCTGGTGGTTCCCGTTTTGGTGGTGCTGACGCTCCTTCCCAGTATGGTGCTCCTTCCACTGCTGGTGGTGCCCGATTTGGTGGTGCTATGTCCGACAACAGTGAAGGCTATGCTGCATCTCGTGGATCATTGAATGCTGACGATGACATGTCTGTAAGTTATGGTTCACGTAAACATAATTCAAACGAAGTTCATACCGTTTATTTAAATACTACCCATCTTGAATTTAGATTTTGATCTATAATCTTAAACTTAAGTTATAATTAATATGTTTATTACAAATATTTTAATTTGTTATTTTTAGTCAAGATAGTTGTGTTCAAATCAATAATCAATTACCAAAATTAATATCACCTAGAAGTTTACATAATTCTCTCTGTTTAGTACAAACAATTTCAGGATATATAATTTCTTGTCAATGAAAATATAATGTATTTATTATTAATTGAAAGCACCAAGACTTCAAATGGGAGAATGTCAAAATATATTTGTGAGCTTAATGATTCAAAAACAAATCTTGAGTGCCTTGTCAAGGAAAGGTGAACCATCTACACCAGTTTATTCAGATAACATTTTCACTTCTTTCTTAATGAAATAATATTCATAATAAGTTTTTTTTGCCACAGCTAGGATATTTCAGGCACTCAATCACAAAGATCATTGGCTACCTGAGTGAGAAACCATATAAAATAATTAATTTGTTTTACATCCGACAAACTTTCATAATTTATTGGACCTCTTACGGGCACCACCTACTTGAAGGGAAATATCCTCACAACACAGAATCACTTAAGAGTAATGACATATATAAATCTTCAAAGACACAAAATTATTCCTAGATTTTTTTACAATTTTTTATGAAATTCTGTTCAAACATATACTTTGATTGTTTGAAAAAATCTATATCGATCTTGCTAACGTTTTTGAATCGTAGCATTCCGGAGTTTTTTCCTTAAATATCGTAGAAAGGCTTTTTATTTCTAATTTCACGTGATTAATTTTCAAATTCAACATTTTAAATGTAAGGGTTTTTAAATCTATGGGGCTGTATTTATATACTTCCCTATCATTTCGAGTATTTAAAAGAAAATTAATTCTCAAATGCCTCAGAATTTCTAAATGACCTCAACGCGTCTCAGCACTCCGCTAAGGCGGATACCTTTGGGTAGATAATAATATAATAAACTGTATCTACTCCCCACAGGAGCCCGCGAACTACGAGTTCTCGTACGAGGTCCAAGACACCGAGTCCGGCAACGATTTCGGCCACAAGGAGAGCCGCCAGGGCGACGATACCCGCGGGTCTTACCACGTCCTCCTCCCCGATGGCCGCAACCAGATCGTCGACTACGAGGCCAACCAGGACGGTTACAAGCCCATGATCCGCTACGAGGACACCGGAGTTACCGGAGGAGCTAATGGACAAGGATACTCTGGAGCCGCTGGAAGTCAAGGATACTCTGGAGCCACTGGAGGTCAAGGATACCCTGGCACCGCTGGAGGTCAAGGATACCCTGGAGCCGCTGGAGGTCAAGGATACCCTGGCACCGCTGGAGGTCAAGGATACCCTGGAAGCTCAGGACAAAGGGATTCAATCTCCGGAGGATACCCCGGGGGTTCTGGTCAGGGACCTTATTAAGTCTAAATATCATAAAGGGACTCCGAGAAGAAACATTTCTAAAAGTGGGATAAATTCAGGGTCAGTAATCTTACAAAGGAATTCGTCCTATAAGAGAATTATACGAAGAGCTTTAAAAATATGAAAAGCTCCTTCTCGACTTTCAAATTATTTGGAATTCCTATATTATAATATACACATCAGTATTATTGGTCTATAAGTTAAACATTAAGAATTGAGGTGAGATGGTTTTAAAATATCGTAGCCGTGATTCTGGTTCATTCCTGAGCTATCTTACTTTGGAATGGTTCAAATTAAGAGTCCCAACGGATCAGGATTTTGTGCCATGTGATGATGAAAATGTACACTTTATGGATATATATGTAAATAAGCACTGTAGAACTAGATAGTATATTAATAATGTTGTATATATATTTATTTGTATTTAATGTATAATAAAATACTTTTATGAACAAAATGACACAGTTTATATTAATTTGATCCAACCGTACCACATCTCTGGTGGTGGTTAGTTTTAATCATAAAATGTTTTGCTTTTGGTTTCAAATTTTTAATGTGTTTGAAATTATAAATTTTTGACAAAAAATATTCAATAAAATATTTACATCTATAGCGGAAATATAAAACTACTACAGTTTATTTCACGATTATGGGATTCGATAATCGATTTCCCCCATCACCGGCAAACCAGACTAAATGAGCTAGCTATTTCAGACCACGTGCCCACAGCATGGGTTAATTTACTAAGTTATTTATTTTAATATTTTTTTTTTAGAATATTTGCACAATTCCTCTCCCTGAATAGTCCAGAGTATATTATTTCCGAATAATATTGTAGATTATTTTATAAAGGTATGAAAACGAAATAGATTTCTAAATAAGATACCTAACTAAGTAGTTGATATCGTTTATTATATATTATCAATTGACAAATATTACACATATTTAACATTTTTCAAGAATAATTTTCATATTGTGGTCTTACATTTGATATGGAGAAGAAATCATGATATAATATCAGTTAAATCCAAATCTAAAAACATATTTTTTATGGGTTGTATAGTTCTTTGTTAGCACCAAGGATATTAACGGCTTGAACTAATATAATACAAGGTTTATTTGGCTACTTTTAGAGGAAACTCACCAACATTAGTGTGAATAGAGAATGTGGAAACTACAGTGAGTAACAAAAACCGCCAATGTACCTGAATTAAATTTGAAACTCAACCTCACTGTCACCGGCAATCCAATCATTGATTGTGAGATCAACACCTTAGAACATTCGACTAGAGATAAGGGAGCACAAAAATAAAATTGGCCATACACTAACTGTTCTAATGAATTATAAAATACTGCTTTGAACAACAGTTGAGTTAACTTCATAAGATAATCTTATGATCACAATAAAGCATGACACTAAAATCATGTTGAATCCAAATCGAGAGATTAGTCTCTGACAGTCAGTGACTATGATGCTAAGTGTTCGTGTTAATACTAAAAAGATACTTAAGTTTTCTACTTCATGATGTAATTAACAAACATAAGTGCTTAAGATTAGGATCAGGTAATAATTTCGTAATAAATAATAACATGGACACCAGTGGCGTAGTGTAGAGTGTTTCCAGGGTAGGCAGAGCCTGTTAAAATTATACCTGTGATATGTTCTAACCTTGTGGGCTCTCATTTGACCAATAATACAGTTTTTTAACACCTTGTTCTACTGCCTTCGTGGGATACACACGTATGGACCAATGTTATGTATTAGGGATGAGTAGAGCATAGTTTAGAGTAAGTGTACCAACATTTGCGGGAAGAGGGAGTGGAAAAAATCACTTTAGGAAACCCGCTTCAATGGCCGCATAATCTCAGACGCCACTCTCACAGTAAAATAGACTTCCAATGACGGGGTGATCAAGGCTTTAATCTCGGTTTGGTGACCCGAGGGTAGTTTTCCAAAAAGGGTTTATACTTTCCTTCCACGAAAATGCGGGTACACTTCCTATAAATATAACCTTCCCATCCCTAAAAACTATTAGGGTAATTAGTACATAAGCGTATAACTCGAACGGCTAGTAAGACGCGGTACTAAAAATTATTTTGGGAAAATCACTGTCAATACACTTGACTGTTATTAGAAACCCTATCTCCTTGTCATCTGTGGTCTATTCTATTGCGAGAAAGACGCCTTAGACTATACAGCTACCCTAATTGGGTCAAAAGCTCTGTTCTATCTACCCAACTTGGTAGTAAATTTTGGTTGATGCCTGGCCAAATTACTGTTCTACTGAGTAATGAGAACAATTCCAAGGTACAGTTTAATCTAGCTCTTCTTACCCTTTCAGTACCCTATGTCACGCCACTCATGGAAAAAATTAGATTTTGGGGAATCGTGGTAGGAAGTTAGAACTAGAAAATGAAGAAATATATCTTTCTGTCAAAATTGAAATAATGCTATTTTAATTTTTATAGCTGTCAAAAATTAGTTTAAAATCTTATGGTTTAAAGTAAGAGTATATGGAATTAGTTGTAGGATATTTTTAAAACTGTCTAGATTATCCTCATTTTATCACGTTAATAAGGCAGGAATGAGGAAGATATGACTTAAAGAAAATGTACCCAAACTTTATTTTTAGAAAACTTCACCCACAATGCTTACGAGAGTGATTGGAGCCTTGACCTCTCAATCATCGGCAAGACAAACTACAGGGTGGGGCAGAAACAATTATACAAACTAGTAGCTTGAAAATTAACACTTTAATTGAAAAGTAAATATTCACTAGATAAATAAAAGCTAATTATATACAACACTTTATCATTTTTGTCACTCAGGTGAGCTCCACCAGACATCAGTCAAACCTCAGAGCGATGTCCGTCACTTTCCTCAGCATGGATCGTCTAATTATTTCCACCCCACCCTGTATATGAAGTTGACATCTACCCCGCGATATTAAGTTATATTTCACTTTGGATTTCCAATTGAAATATACCCTATAATTTATATTTGTATTGAATATGATACAATATTAAATAATACATTGTTGACTTAGATGATCTTGGGGTAAAATGCTCTCTTCTGGACCCAGTGCTCGTGGGTTCAAGCCCAGCAGGGGTCGATGGGTTTTTACTGAGCGATAAAAATCCGTAGCACACCTTCCTTCGTAGGGGAAGTAAAGCCGTCGGTCCCATGTCGATTGTGTAATGTTAAAGATCCCTGGAACCCTGTAAAATAGGAAGCCGCTTTCGTTCTCGCTCATAGAAATTTTCGTGTACTGATATAATTAGTCGGTTCAGAAAGTACTCGTTAAGTACCTCAAATAAATAAAATAAATAATACATTATATTCATAGAGAATGACCGTTGTTAGCACGGTTTAATACGTTCAAAATATTTACAAAAACATGACCTAAATATGTGAGCGATTACTTAGAATTTTTAATTCAAACCACTTGAGTTGAGTTACTAAACATTTTATTTGGCCACATTATTTAGACCATATTGAAAAAACATATAAACACTTAGTTATGGCTAGGTTCAAAAAATGTCCCTGACAAATTTCATTAAAATTGATCTACACATTCATCATTTATCGCAGAACAAATACAACAGAGAGAAAAAATGCCAAATGGTAGGGTTAAAACAGAGCCTTGGTACACTCATCCATTTGGGCTTTATAATATGGTAAATTTGAATATCGTGCCTTCTTATATTTTAATATAGACCACCCAAATTAAAAAAAAATTAGCGTATGTGAGCTTTCAGATTGTTTCCAAATGAATGTGGTTCAAGAAATCACTATGGACTAAATTGAAATAGTAATAATCTAGGCCAGTGTGGTCCAAACTGGTTTCCATGACTTGTTTTCATCTGGTTCATAAACCAAAAAGATTTTTTGTAATATATAATATAAAATGTGTAACTCTAATCTTTAGCATCAAAAAAAATTAAGATACAAAGATAGGCTTGATCGATCATCTCATTAAATTTAAATTTGTATGATCATAATTTTACTAAGTTTTAGTTATATACTGGTTCTATATATATATTTTTTAAATTAAAAGTGTCATTTGATTACTATCATTACCTTTTTTTATTTTGTTTGTGACCAGATGTTTTCTGACTAATGTATGTAGATTGACCCGTGATTCACGAGTCATGGAAGGTTGGCCCACACTTGGTTGGGGCAATTTTGGAAATTTTGAATATAGCGAACAATATACCAGTGTGACCCATGTAATTTTTTATAATAACTAAGTAAACCTTTATTTTATAAAAAAACTATTCTTAAATTAGCAGAAATAGGTCTTAGAAAAAACTATAACTAAACTTTAAAATCCTGGGAATCTTAGGCCAGAGTAAGGGATTTCTTCCACTCATCTACCCTGAGGCTTCCTTAGTAAGATTAAACTTAATATTTATTATTTATAATAGTATTGCCATAATATTGAGTGTATCTTGTATAGTGTATTTTGTAATCACTTAGAGACTAGAAACATATTTTTAAAGAACAAAATTAAAGAAAATATGGCTTAATAATATTTAGTGGTGAAAAAATTAAGAGTCCAGCTATTTTATTCAACAAATCAAAAATAATCTCAAACAGAGCTATTGTATTTAGAGGTTTAGGATAACATTTGTTTGCATCTTTTGCAACTTAATATCTAAAAAATGCTGTATTTAATTCAACCAAAACTTTTATACATGTATTTAAATTAATAAACAACTTAGGTGTTAGTGTTAAGATCCAGATATCTATAGATTTTGTTAATAAATGTACTAAAATAGAATGATATATATAAATAATACATTGTGGTTTTTTCATCAAACTATTTTATTATACATTTACACATACAGGGTGTTTGGAAACTCATAGCCTAAACTTCACAAATAATTTGTTTGAACCAAAATTAATACAAAATCCCTATACACTTAGGTCCGGAAAACTATAATAATACCATTGAATTGTGTCCAAGGAGCTGGGTGCGTGGCACTACAGACCTTGACATCTTGGATCACGGTAACAGAACATACCACAATTAATATTAAACACCAAACCAGTCCATCTAGAAATGAGAATACGTTCTGAGGGTCATCATTAACGGTCCTACATCACAGAAAGTGCTTGTCATTATTACGTTTGCATTGCCACGCATCTATTTCCTATGCAAATTGGTGTACACGCGTGCTTGAATTTCTTTGCTCTCCTGGCGCTATACTCCAAAACTTTGAATACAATTTAATGGTATTAGCATATCTTTCCGGATGTAAGTGTATATGTATTTTGTATTACTTTAGGTTCAAACACGCTATATGTGCAGTTTGGGCTACGAGTTTCCGAACACTCCGTATGCATACGTACCTATCACGCCGTTCCTTTACAGAGTAGGCAAGAAACATTGCATATAGCTCAAAAAACAGCAACTCCATACTTAATCCATCCTCATTAACTTTCTCCACACTTCCCTATCCTTGCATACTACCTTTGCTTCAACAACATCCATACACCGAGTCTTACATGCTCTTTGATTCTTAAAACTCTTTATGTTTTTCTTTTTCACATATGCGTCCACAAATAAACTTACTTGGCTACATTTAATTGCATCATATTCACAAAGGTTACTTTTTTTTAAATGAATGCTTGAAAGAGACTCCAATAATTTCTGGTGACAAAATAGAAAGTAAATCCTATGGATGTATATATTAATTCTCTTTTTGTAAACAAAAGGATAGGCCTACTCTTAGTATAAGCTATTTTTACTTGAAATAATGAGAATATTGTGATTTTTTTTAACGCAGCCCCCTCAGTATTTTAAAATGTCAATATAAACCTTTAAATCAAACAAGTTTGACACGCCTGATAAAAAATATTATAACTCATTAATGTCACCTAAGCTGTTTTCAGCACCCCATCTTACCGTTCGGGCTATCCGCCAACTGTTTATTAGTTTGTTCACTGGTTTAAGATCTTGGATTAAAGTTAAGGTATGGACGTTATTAGAAAGTTTATCTAGAGATGCGCTATGTAATCACTTAAATAAGTTAAACACATTAAAAACTATATTGATTTTGTGGAAAATTTAATCTCCACGAATTTAAAAAAAAAAGTATGTTTCATAACATTAAAACAGATTTTTGTTAAGATAGGATGAGATAAGATCAGGTTAAAACATTATTTTGTTCGTAATATTATTTTATTATGCAGCAAATAATACAAAATAAATAGATATACATTATAAATAAATTAAATGTTATAAGTGCGTTCTACCATTTTACAAACATTGTACAAAATTCCTAGTAATTGTATTTTCGCATGGCACAATATTTGTTTTTCGACGGGACTCTTTAATAAAAACATTGCAAAGTAAGATAAATCACAAATGATCACTAAGAATATAGTATTATGACTATATAGAGTGTTAACAAAATTTTATTGGTAAAATGTTTGCCTTTAGTCCAAATAATACTGATCTGTTTTCTATTAATTAGATGTAGCTTATTCTTTATAATAAAATGTTGTGATTACCAATTAATACTTAAAATCGACCAATTCTTTTATATATCCTGAAGCTCTGGCGTCGAAGTCAACCATAAGAACATCCTAATAATATCACAGGTTCTGATGATACTCGCTTGCAATGTTTCTCCACCGAACTCTCCAACTGATGGATATACTTAATAAGGCCCTTGTCCAGCCCCCCTAGAGTATCCTCTAGAAGTCGAATCCCTCTGTCCGGAACTTCCAGAGTATCCTTGACCTCCAGCGGCTCCAGGGTATCCTTGACTTCCAGCGGCTCCAGAGTATCCTTGTCCGTTAGCTCCTCCGGTGACTCCGGAGTCCTCGTAACGGATCATGGGCTTGTAACCGTCCTGGTTGGCCTCATAGTCGACGATCTGGCTGCGGCCGTCTGAAAGGAGGACGTGGTAAGACCCGCGGGTATCGTCGCCCTGGCGGCTCTCCTTGTGGCCGAAATCGTTGCCGGACTCGGCGTCTTGGACCTCGTATGAGAACTCGTAGTTCGCAGGCTCCTGTGGGGAGTAGGTACATGTAATTATAAGTGTTTAGTTAGTCTTATCCCATTCTTCAATAGAATTAAGACTAGTGAGACTTTTATTTTATTTAAAAAAATACAAAATAATTTAAGAATATTTTTATATGATTTCAATTATTCAAGTGAAGAATGAAGAAACATCTAAATCTGATACCTTTTATGGTTCAATAGTAATATTATATATAATTTCAAGATTAATTGAGCATGAGGTGAGTTCTTAAAGTAACTAACACGAGTGTTAAAAATAATATTTTGAACCTCTTTATCATATTTATCTAGAATATATATTTTTCTACCAGATAACTTTGCCACTGACGTTACAAAACAATTAATTCCTTGGAGAGGCTCAGAGAGGGTTGTCGGCAGTTGAAACTAGATTTATATTTCTTTTGACTCAGGCTAACGATATAACGTTCACTTTCGACACACAAATTTAGATCAGCATAAAACAGTTCCCTTAATATAGAAGATCACATTTCACAATATACAAGTTAAAAAAAACAAATAAATTAAGGCTTCAACAAAGTTTGAACCAAGATTATCAACACAGTATCCGTTGTGCAATAGGATTACGTTTAATTGAAGTGGACGTAAGGTATTAATACCCTTTTTATTGTGCAATTAAATATAATAATTCAAGAAGAAGGAAGATAAAAGTTTGCACCTCCATTTAATTAATTAACCTAAGCAATATATATATATATATAGCTATTTGTTATCAAAGCCAGTGCCTTTCAAACTTTTAATTGTGACGGAATATTTTTGTATGAAATTGAACATTTGTAGGTCTCCTATTGACTGGGATTATAATCTAAATATAAAAAAGTGGAAAAAAGGCCAATAAACTGATAGTTGGGAATAATATGTCTTGTGCATGCCTCTAAATTACAAAGAAACACCCATTTTAATCTAAAATTCGATAGTGATAAATTAAAAAGAAAAAAAAAGCAATAGCCAAATATTGAATTCGAATATTAGGTTGAGCCACTTTTTTTTAACATAAATGTAAAATACTGACAAAAACAAAGATTAAATATAATTGTTAGTCATCAATATCAAGCATGATACAATGCTTGTGTTTTTAAAACTTTAACCTTAAATTTTGTTGAATATCTGCACCTTAAGCCGACTTTTACAGTTAACTGATTTATTTTGATTGTTTTTTATGAAAAAAGGGTGTAGAAAAAGCTTTCTCACCTAAATATTTAATAAAAAGGGTCGTAAAATATTTAAATTAATGTTTTTAGAAATGTACTATTTCTATATATTACCAAACATTACTAATTTAGTTCCAGATTCATACACACCGCAAACACCTTCATCCTCACTGAATACACTTTGAGAATCAATTATCTAAACTATTATATTTTTAGGTATGCATAGTTTGAACACATAATGGAAATGTAACTTACAGACAAATCTTCATCAGCATTGAATGATCCACGAGACGCAGCATAGCCTTTACTTTTGTCGGATATAGCACCACCAAATCGGGCACCACCAGCAGTGGAAGGAGCACCATACTGGGAAGAAGGAGCGTTTTCACCACGGAACCGAGCCCCTGCATTAGCGGAAGGAGCACCATACTGGGAAGAAGGAGCGTTTGCACCACGGAACTGAGCCCCACCATTAGTGGAAGGAACACCATACTGGGAAGAGGGAGCATTAGCATCACCTAGTCGAGCACCACCATTAGTGGGAGGAGCACCATACTGGGAAGAAGGTGAACTGTCATCACCAAATTGGGCACCACCATCAGTGGGAAGAGCATCATATTGAGAAGAAGGAGAGCTAGCACCACCAAACTGAGCACCACCGGCAGTGGAAGGAGCACCGTACTGGGAAGGTGAACTAGCACCACCAAATTGGGCACCACCAACAGCAGAAGGAGCATCATACTGGGAAGAAGGTGAACTAGCACCACCGAATCGAGCACCACCAGCAGCGGAAGGAGTGCCATACTTAGAAGAAGGAGCGTTATAACCACCGAATCGAGCACCACCAGCAGCGGAAGGTGCTCTATACTTGGAAGAAGGAGCGTTAGCACCACCAAATCGAGCACCACCAGCAGTGGAAGGAGAACCATACTGGGAAGAAGGAGCGTTAGCACCACCGAATCGAGCACCACCAGCAGCGGAAGGAGCACCATACTTGGAAGAAGGTGAACTAGCGCCACCTAATCGAGCACCAGCATTAGTGGAAGAAGCACCATTCCTGGAAGAAGGTGAGCTAGCGCCACCAAAACGGGCACCACCAGCAGCAAGAGGAGCACTATACTGAGAAGAAGGAGCGTTAGCACTACCGAATCGAGCACCACCAGTAGAGGAAGGTGCTCTATACTGGGAAGAAGGAGCATTAGCACCACCAAATCGAGCAACACCATTAGCTGAAGGAGTATCATACTGGGAAGAAGGTGAACCAGCACCCCTGAATCGAGCACCACCAGCAGCGGAAGGAGCACTATACTGGGAAGAAGGAACATTAGCACCACCGAATCGAGCAACACCATTTGCTGAAGGAGTACCATATTGGGAAGAAGGTGAACCAGCACCCCTGAATCGAGCACCACCAGCAGCGGAAGGAACACTATATTGGGAAGGTGAGCTGGCACCACCGAATCGAGCAACACCATTTGCTGAAGGAGTACCATATTGGGAAGAAGGTGAACCAGAACCCCTGAATCGAGCACCACCAGCAGCGGAAGGAGCACTATATTGGGAAGGTGAGCTGGCACCACCGAATCGGGCACTACTAGCATCAGGAGCGTCATACTGAGTAGAAAGGGCAGTCGAGCCCCCACCGGAAGACCCTCCAAACCTGGAATTGCCCGGAGGAAGATATTCCCGATCCACTGGAGGCTCGGCCATCACCCCAGTCATCGCCAATATGACTGCTATCAGGAATATCTGGAACAAACGAAAGAAGAACATTATTTACTGAAAATAATCGGAAGTTTGCTAATATTTTTGATGCTTTTAAGGAAGAGACATCAACTTTGGTGACCACATGGTATGAGGCGCTATTCTCACAGAAGACTAGACTGCTGATTACAGGGAGATTGAGGGTCAAATCTCATTCGGGTGTACTAAGGGTGGTTTTACCGAAATAGTTTCCCTCTCACGTTCCACGCAAATGAGGGTAAACTTCCTATAAATAGAACCTTTCTCATCCCTAAAACCACTCGAGTAATTAGTACATAATCTTATAATTTTAACGTGTAAGAAGTCACTAGATTAAATAAACATACACAGATAATAGTATATATCTTTGGTTTAAAAGATAAGTATAAATATTATTTTCTTAATAATATTAAATTACTATTGAAATACATTCTAGTTTTTAAATTCTCCTCTGAATATTATGTTTTTACAAGGATGGTTCAGTCACCTCAATCACTTCTATGACGGGGAGGTTTTGATTTGAATGTCGGCTAGGTTAACTGAAGTTGTTTTTCCTTATATGTCTCCCTTGTCTTTCCCCCACAAATCCTATATATTATTTCTGTTGTCAACATCCCTTTTCCTCAACTAATACAAAGCCTACAGGGATGAATAAGGTATAATTGGATAGAATTATTTTTACCGACTTTTGAAGTAGCATACTCAGTTTACGTTAAAACACATTGTATGTTTAAAATTTAAGTTAAAAGAAAAATCTAACAATATTTTTGTATCAATTACCTAAAATAAATTCTCTTTGCTATTTTGTGTATACACTTCGCTGGGTATTTAATTTCAACAACCCAACAAAAGACTAAATACTTTTTTTTTTTGTTGGGGGAGGGGAAGATTGAATGTGCTAAACTTTCGAACGGGTTTACTGGTAAGAATATATTTCTTCTAAAATTTCTCTCATATTTAATTCATTAAATTAACTAAAATTGCGTGTATCAATGATAGATGGTAAAACTCGCTGATGATAAAATATTAGAGTCTTTAACTAGATAAGTCTTCATAAATATCCTTTTCTCAAAAGCGTGTGCATACCTTGTTACAAACCACAATTTTTGTTGTTTTAATTTATATGTTTAAAGCGTAATGCAATAATTCCTTTTTATAGTAATTCTTACTTTTGTACCGAGTTTCCATCTTTATTTCAAAAATATTAGAGCTAACAAATTCATCAAGGATGCGTCCAAAAACTACTGATTTTTAAAATATACAGTGAAGAACCCCTAATTTTCCAAAACAATTTTGATTTTATTGACTTCCAAAAACTGTTCTTTTAATTAAATAAGAGCATTTTCTTCGAGCATTATCATATCAAATTTAAAAACTTTCAATATCGAAACCGTCATTTTAGAAAACTATCCCAACAAATTTTCTTGGCCAATCTAAATTTTATTTTTAAATTATTGATAGCTCATGTGTCAAAAATACTATTGATGATGATCTATATTTAATAATATCTTGGGTATATTTTTCTAAAATATAGACACCACTACTGACAGCTATCATCTATCATTTAAAAACTAACTCATAGTGTACAAATGGGATGGACATTTTTTATTTTAGGATTTTGTTACACTTGTATTAAATAACATCAATGTGTTTCATTTGGTAGATTTTAAAGGAGTTTAACTATAATTTTTCAGCTGACTAAATCTTTAAAATTATTTCTGTTAAGATGTAACTTTTTAATCTGCTTTTGTAAAACCAGATATTTTTAATGTGTGTCTAGCGAGATAAAATAATACATTTAATTTTTGTAATGTACAGATATAAAACGTTGTATAAATCATCCAAATTGTTTTAGAATCAATTTTCTGGTAATTTTATTTAGAGTAAATATTGATTTTAGCTATAGTGTAAACTCTCATTATTTTCATTAAAAAATATGAGTAGGCCTAATTACATTTTTAAAATAACATATACATACTTGTACGTTTATATATTTAATTATTTAACGTTCGGTTGAAAACTTAAATTCCCAAACCTCCAGATATTTAAAAATTACATGTATTAATAAGGATTTGTTACTCGCTTCATTGGCCACATGGTCTAAGACGCTACTATAGTCAGTAGACTAGACCACCAATGATGAGAGGTTCAAGGTTAAAATCTCAATCTGGTGTTCTGAGGGGATTTTTCCAAAAAAAATTTTCTACTCCCACTCTGTCTCCCCCTCCACGCCAATTCGGGTACACTTTCTCTAAATATAACTTTCATAATCCCTAGAACCATTAGCATAATTAGTACATAAGCGTATAACCCAAACGGATAGTAAAACGCAGCGTTAAAAAAAAATAAAGAATTGTACATATATCCATGGTATTTTTTAATTAATCCTTCTATAAATAGTTGTTTAGTTTTGGGAATTTATTATATAACGAGTTTTTTGCAGAATATATATACAGTTGAGCCTAAATTTATTTTTACAAAACACCCATCAAGCTATGAAAACTGATTTATTTTTAAGGGAATTAACTAAAAATACGTTTGAATCTTAGCTCTTCATATTTTATCCTTTAGCTGTGACCTAAATTGTAAAAAAAAATTGTAAATTATATGATATTTAAAAGTAGCTAAAACAAAAATAGGTATTTGATACTGATTTATCTATTTCGGTAAACAAACACTACATTTTTAATCTAGTTCAAACAAAGCTAGAGAAAATATATGGTTGATTATTAAGGTCCTATCAAGTTGTATATTTAATAATATATTTCCAAAATGTATATTCGTGTTAATTTATTTAATCTCTACTCTTTATATCCTACGGTTATTCGACAAATTTGGAAACGACTCCCAAAAATAAATTATCTGTCGGTTTATATACCCTTACCTTTGCCATGATGAGTTATCCTAAAAAGCTCCTTTATGTAAAAGGAGAAGTTGTGAACTGTGCTTCCAACTGAAGATGATCCACGTATTTATATATTTCAAGCTCATGACCATTTATCCCTCCAGATAATAAAATAACAAAAGTAATAAATTGACATGAGTGGATGGACAAGCTGAAGTTGAGAGGGAAAGAAGGGGAATGGGAGGGGGGTGATCCAATCTGTGGGTTTTATGGTACCAGGGTGAATTAGAATGTAATAGCTGTGATGTACTAGAGTGTGTGATGGTCTTGCTCCATACTATATGACACGCTCTCTCTCTCTCTCTCTCTCTCTCTATACAGAAGCTATGTAAGGTTGTTTGGAAGATTCGTGTAACTGATGGATTAGCTCAGAGATTAAAGTGACTTTCAATTATCTCTCAAGAAAAATTATTCTGCATTATAGTATCTTACCTCTTTCATTGAGATACAATATTATGCTTAGCTTAAACAAACAATAGTAAAAGCTCTTGTTAATTTTGTTTTTCTTTCTTGTGCACCCAGTCTTAATCCCAGTTTGGGCTGACCGCACATTTAAAGAACAGGGGTAGGGATGAGTAAAGTAGAATTTAAAGAATATTTGACCACTTCAGGAAAAATTTATCTCTGTGTATTTGAGTGGAATTAAAATCCTGATCTACCTATCACCACTAATCCAGTCTATTAAGAAAGTGACTTCTTAGATCATTGATGTGCTTTGGCACATAATTCATAATTCATAAAGAATATTGAAGAAAAATTTGATATTAGTTATTTACTATAACGTCACCATCATACAACTATTTAGTGACTTTACCGAGTCTGTGGACACACAAAAACCAACCTTAAGCTAGTATAGTTCTGGTTTGCAGATGATGGAGAGGTTTATTTTTGAATCTAGGCCAGGTTTTTTCCTGAAATATTTTCAAGTCCCACTCTAAGAAATTGCGGGTGCATTTACTAATTTCCGTCTTCATTATTCTTACTTAAATTTATTGAAGAGGTCCTGAACGTGTTGTAAGACTTGGTGTAAAATAAAGTTATAAATGTATGTCAGGCTTATATATATATATATATATATATATATATATATATATATATATATATATAAAAGCTTAAGCTTTTATGTACAGGTTAAGCAATTTTAAATACTATGCATAAAATCTAGAGAAACATTAACTATTAATGAATTATTTTTATTTATAAGATGTTCTGTCTTTTAACAGATGCATTGCCTTCTCTAAATTGAGTATTCCCACATGTCTTATTAATATACTACTTTCTTATATCCGGAAACTTTTTCGTTTTTACCTATTTATGGTAATCAATCAATTGCATTCGTGGTCTTCCTAGCCCCCTTCACTCTTCTACCATGCCATTTATGACATCACTTACTAAACAATTTCTTCTCATAGAGTGGCTCCTCCCGTTGTCCTTCATAAAATCAATCATCTGCAGAATGTTTCTCTTTTGATTGGCATTGGAAATAAAAACAATCTCAAAGACCACAAATAATCTAAATACATGTTGTTGTTGTTGTTATTATTATTATATTAAAACATACTTTAGGCCCAGCTGGTTTAAACATTCAACAACTCATTTTATTAAGTGTATTTCTACAGTAGAGCTTTTTGTGTTTCAAAGATTGATTTACCAAAAATACGTAAGCAAAGAGAATAAATAAACTTTATTATTAGGTGTTCTGTCTTGCTACAGGTCCAGTCCTTTTGTAAGTGAACTTAGACCACCAATGTTCTCTGTCCAGTGTATACATAAGTGAAATCTATAAAGCACTTTCCCTTAAGGTGGTGATTTTGGAAACGTGACCTAAGGCCAGCGTTTTTGCAGTTTTTATATCAAAACCTTTTAGGACAAAATAAATAAAATATTGATTTAGTAGAAATATGGAGTTTAATTTTCTTCACATGAGAATATATTTTATTTAGCACTGAGTCTTACTACCCTTTCGAGTTATACGCTTAAGTACTAATTACACTCATGGGCTAGGGATTGGGAAGATTGAATGTAGGCTAAGTGAATCCACATTTGCGTGGAGGGAGAATGGAAAAACATTTAGGAAAAACCACCTCTAGTTTACCCTAGCGAGGTTAGAACCTCGATCTCCTTGTTCTTGGCAGTATAGCTCAACACGAAACTAGCGCGTTAGCTAACTACACCACCGAGATGGGTATGATGATACCAAGAACTCTTGAATATATGTCAAGTGTGCCCTGAAATGTACTGTCAACTTTTTCACTTCATTAAAAAAATAATCTTATCTTTAATGCTACTAGGCTCGTGACCAACATTATTCAACAACAGGTCAGATGTACTGAAGGACGTTCTCTCTAAATGATTTTCCACTATACCTCTACGCAAATGTTAATATACTTTCTCTAAATTCTACCTTTCTCATCCCTAAAGCATTAGCGTAATTAAAACGAATGCGTATATCCCTAACAGGTAGTATACCGTTTTTTTTGTTTTTTTTAAATCAGTCAAAATACGAGCTATTTCTTAATCCTGTTTCTTTCAATTCACAATTATAACGCTTTACGTTGAAATTTTAGATAAGTCAGAAGAACCGTTAAATATTTATAATTTTTCTTATTGAAGATCCGATGGTTTGGAAGCACTAGGATGGCTTAAATAACTAGCATCCACATTATCGAGTGCTTGGAATGAACAAACACAATGTAGAACCTCCACTACTTACCCTAGTGCACCTAGCTGAGATTTGAACCTCAGCCTCACTTTCATTGACAGATCAGTCTATTGTGAGAGTGACGCCTTAATACCATGTGATCATAGCTTAAGATATTTTTAGTTTAAAGTTATGTTTTTTTATTTTAAGTACTCATCTTCTATTTGAGTATAATTCGATAATAGCACGTGCTTAACGTATTAATTAACAATAATTATTAATAATCTATTTCTGTTTATAGATAATGTGTGTAGTTAGTTAATATATTTTATATGGCATCGTAGTATTTATTTTAACTCAAAATTGAGGTGGATTTCGACACCTTAGCTCAGTCGGTAGCATGTCTGTCTATCGAGCTAAGGGCCCCAGGTTCGATTCCCGGTATAGCTGAAAAATCTATCATTGGTGAAATGTGGGTTAACCATTTCTCAGTGATGAATTAAAGGCTGGGGACTGGATGTTGTGACTGTCCTAGTCTTGAGTTAGATTATGAGGCATATAAAGCAAGCTACGGCAGGCCTAGCAAGCCGGTAGCGGAAAATATATGGCTTGAATAAAATGCTGACCTAGGATATAGGCTGGAAACAGTAGTGAATGTAAAGTAAAAGAAGTGATTTTGAAACTATCTTATCTAGGATACCCTCAATTGAATCATGAAATAAATAACCATTTACAAATTTGGTACAATAAACCGCACTTTAACATGAATGGTAAAATATGATTTGGTATGGTTTTAATATTACGGTTAATATATTTAATCCTATTAATATTTGATGAGTTAACAGTGATTTACATATACACCATAAATTTTGTTTTGGGTGCGTTAACATCGTTCGCAGATAATTATAGAATGTTGTGACAAAAGTTAAATAAAATTTGTAGTCTTAATTTTACCCCTAACCACATCAGTGGGTGCGTGGACTGAACGTTAAGTTCGTTTAGTCTTAATTGCCAGTTATGAGGTCCGGAATCGAAACTCACCCGGATGTGTTGAGGATGGTTTTTTATTACTGGTTTTTTACTCCTCCAACACGCAAATGCGGGCATATTTCTTCTAAAACGCTTATTTTTCATCCATTTACTAATAGTTCAATTAAGTAGATAGCATGGGCCAATAAATATACTAAAAAAGTTTGACTTTGCTTTAATTTATATAAAATTTAGAGAGAGGAAAAGAAATCTTTAGCCAATTCTGTTGCCACGTGGTCTAACACACTACCCTCACAGTAGAGACTAGACTGCTGATGACAGAGAGATCAAGGTTCGAATCTTGGTCAGGTATATTAAATATGGATTTTCTAAAATGGTTTTCCACTATCTCTCCACGCAAAGCAGCTATATTTCCTCTAAATATAACCTTCATAATCCCTAAAACAATTAAGTTACTAGTACGTAATCGTATAGCCGAAACGGATAGTAAGAAGCGGTGCTAAATAAATAAAAATAATAAAATAATTATTTAAAAAAAAATATTTTAGAGCAAGAAAGAGATATTTGAGTATCTCTTTTTTCCAATTTATAAGTCATATACCCTTAACTCATAGCTTATTGTAGCTATTTTTAACTTTCGATGTACCTTTGACATAAGAACTTGATTATGAAACGCAACCTACCTTTTGGCTGGTTGATTTACTTCGGCTGCGTTACGTTCTAATTAACTCGACCTAGCAATGTCACCTTATTTAAGCTCGGTTTAACCGTGAGGAAATATGTGGTTCCTTAATATACCGCAGACAAAGATGAGCCGCGTCTGTGGTTCCACATGGTAATATTTCCAAGATTGATGTTAGTTCGAACAAAAAAAAAATAAACTTATTGCTTACAGATGCATCTAACAACTTTACCAACGCCTTTTAAACAAGATATTTACAAATCGTATGGTCAAATTACGAAAAACAGTACCAAAAACAGAATTCGCCAAATTAAAAAAAAAACCGTTCAAGTGAATAAATATATAGATTGTTACAATGTATGTGTGGGTGTGTTCCAAATCAAGGCCATTCAAATTATAGTTCATTACAGAAGCGTAAGTAAACCTTTGTTTACATCATGTAGACAGATGTCTTTATGTTATGAAATGTCTTGTTAAAATGGTTTAGCTGTGTCAACAATGTCAAAGATACGTAATCGTTTTAAACCTATTCTAGTAGGGGATTGAGAGCAAGTATAAAAGGCTAGAAAAGATACAGAATGGCATCCATTTCTCCAGTTCTCATATGAGAAGTATAAGCTAAGATTTCTCCAGAATTTACAAGTGTGGTTGTATAAGGTATGTAGGTAAACCATTTAAATAGAATCCTACATTCAAATAGGTCCTTAGTTTACTTTAATCCAACAACTTAAATTTTAAAAAAGCATCACATTTTATATTAATTATGTTTGTTCTGGGATATCCAGTTAAGAATTTCATTTTAAATTGCTTCACAGATATAAAGTGAATCAAATAAAAAAATATAATATATTATTTTTAAAAGTGGTTTTAATTATTAATAGATAATTTATTGAAGATTTCAATTATTAGCTGAATTAGCTAAACACAAATTATCATATTCTGAAAATTGAAAAATGACACCTGGACACGGGAATCGAACCCGGGACATTCCCGTATCAAGGTGTCATTTTTCAATTTTCAGAATATGATATCTAGATGGAGTAATTCCGACTAAAAGCATAAATAATATCTTTGGCTATTAATTCTAAAAACAAATCCGTACCATTATAATTCGTGAAGTCGATGGTTACGTAAATAGACTGCTGCAGCTGACACGTAATGCCTTAGACCATTGTATTAATCAAACGATTGTATGAGCATTAATGACAATATATTTATAGGTACTACTATAACGAGCCAATAATAGTGCAACTTATCTTTTTAGTTTATGTTTTGAAATTGTCTAGTTTTATTCTATCTATTATTGGTTTACATTTCGGTGGCAGGGAGAGGGGAGAGTAGCAGCACCTTTCTCTTTAACTATGTACCTGCTCCGGGATTCAAACCAATAAAGTCATAAGAGAAATTGCTACGTTTTAAGTCGTGACTCTTTGCAAGAAACCTGACGCACACCATGATTATACCTTAATTAAAATATAAATCAGTAGATGCATCACCAGATCTATCAGACAAACAGATAAAATCACAGATGACAGAAGACGATACTCACGAATTGTTCCGTTAAACATCTTTTTTTGCTGTGTACAGATGAAGCTTATCGCGGTAGCAGTACTCTTGTCCTTCACCCTGGCAGAGCCCGCAGCATCACAACAGTACCTTCCGCCAGGTCAGCAGAGGTCAGGAGTCAAACTGACCAGAGGTCAAGCACTTCCTGTCCGCCTGGACCTCAGCGCCTTCTCTGGAGTCATCCCGCCGACCGGAAGGTTCAACGGACTTCCAGAATCCACGAACGGATTCCCGAGCGGTAAGGATAGTCTTCCAATGTAGGCTTATTCATAAGAGTGTTTGCTCACCTCATATGGATTCTTATAATCTGTTTCTCACTACTCATGGATTCTTCCAACCTTTATTTCTTAATCTAAAATTGATTCCTTCAATCGGTTTCCACCACTCATGGATCTTTCAATAGTTGTCTTTACAGGTATGTATACAATATATCACGTCAGCGGACGTTTGGCTGGACACCAAGGTATCTAGTTTGATTTTGGTTTTCCGTTGACGTAGATTTCAAGGTTAAAAACCCATCTGGATGTTCTGACTTTTTTTTTCCTAAATAACTTCCGATTCTCCCTCTACGAAAATGCGGGTACACGCCCTATGAACTCTACCTAACTAATCACTAATCTATAAGAGTAGTTAAATAGGAGACACCTCAATGGTAGTAAAACGCGATGCTTAAAGCAAATCGTTCATACTAAAGCCAGTAATTATTACCCAATTTCTGATCACAGTAAAACAGGTTGAGAAATACAAATTTTGAGAAATATTACAAGAACTCAATTTTGGTATCAAGATGTAAAATTAAAATGTTGAAAAATAAACATTTTCAATGAAGGAAGTGGAAATAAAACCCCATACACCCGAATTTAGGTTGATGGTAGCTACCGATTAAAGTAGGCTTGATGTTAAGATTGATCGGGTGAAGTCAGGGTTCAACTTCGACCGACTCCAATAAATGGACCTTAAATTTAACGAGTTCCATGCTGTGACTGCACGTGAATGATGTTTCTTTAAAACAAAAGATTTGGTTTTGATTGATTGTCAGGCATTCAACAAGGCGGAGATCATTAGCGCCTACGACCTAGTCACTCACTCAAAGTCATTAATATCCTTCATTAAAATTCTTCCCCTGAAATCTAGAGATAGTATTGAAATAAGATTTGTGTTCGCTGGACATGAAGATGGGGTTAATAGATTTAAAGCCCACATCCCCTCAGAAATTTTCCGAAGTTTTTAAAATGAAATTTAAGATAATTTTCAAAAAATTCTCCAAATAAGGATCATTCTAAATAGCTTCTAGGAGCAACCAATTTTCTAGCATTAACTGTGTAGAAAGAGTGTATAAAGTACCTAAATAGATTTTTTTTTACTTCTTCCCCTTCTACGCTTACACAAATAAAGTTCCACTGCTATTGTATTAAATAACAACGTTCTTATTTCTCAGGGTTCAATTGTAAGTCATAGTATCATGTCATAAACTTTTGATTTTGAGCTTCTCCTCCCCAAATTAAAGTATTCCTATACCCACGAAAACGAAACCCCCAGGAAACTTTCAGAAATGTAAAACAAGTGAAATAAAACAGGATTCATCCTCATCCTCTTAGTCAATGTTTGTTAAGAGCCGGTCTCACCGAATGGATTGCGCGTAGCTAATAGGTAGGTAATATAACTCGAAACAGGCGTCACATCGTACTGCAGTGCGGTTTTCTGAAGTTTCCATTAGAAGGCAGTGGAATTGAGGCCAGTGTAACAGTTTTTTCATGTTTCAATAAAATACTAAGAAATTGAAATATAAGTATTCATAAATGAAACTATTTCACTAATATCAATTTCTTCGTTATCAAGTGAAGAGTTCAGAAAACCACACTTTGTTACAATCAATATGAATGTTGTTTTGGTGTTTTAATCGCCGCTTCTTATTATCTTTTCAGCCTTCAAGTATTTATGATAATTACTCTAATGGGGTAGGGATGAGGAAGGTAGCATTTCAGAGGTAATCTACCTGCGATTGTGTGGAAAGAAAGGGGGAAACTATTTAGGGAACCCCCCTCCTCCTCTAAAGATTCAAACCCTGATCTCCCCGTCATCAGTACCAGTCCAACACAAGAGTGATGCCTTGGAGTTAGACCTTTTGGCCACAGAAGTTGGAGATAGCCTTGTTGATCAGCCGGGAAATGGGCTATTAAATACAACGCTTTTCATTTCACCCAGAATCCCTTAGTCTGAATCAAGGGGAAATATTAAAATTAATATATTTGATTAAAATGCCGGCACCAGTATTCACATGACTAAGGCAGCAATTTTGTCATTTTGATGTATTCCTTTCCAGGAGGTCAAGGTTTGAGCCATAACTGGATGCACTAATATATTTTGTTTTCTTAAATGACTTACCCCTCTAGTGCCAAGTAAATACCAGTACACTTTAATCAAATTCGACCTTCTTTGTCCTTACCCCATTTGTTTGGAAATATGGTTGACAGTTTGAACGGGTAGTAAGACGTGAAGCTTATTAAAAATGTACTTCAATAAACTCAATATTAAACTAAAGCTCACTTAGCGTTCGTTTTCTACCGCAAATTAGAGTTAAGGTGGGAGTGTAGGTAATGCAAGCTAAAGCCAGTGTTTTTGCAGTTTTTATTAAAAAAATGTCTTAAGTAAAATAAATATAATATTTCTCTAGTAGAAAATTAGAGATTAATTTTCTTCACATAGTGGTACCAATAATGAATACCGGTCAAGAGTGTCCTAGAATTTAATGACAACTTTTTCTCTTAATTTAAAAGGTTTGTCATCTAATGCCACTATGCTCATGAAAGATATTAAAGAACCGTTGATATCACCAGGTGAAGAAAATCAAACTCCATATTCCTAATAGCAATATTTGATTATTTTTTACAAAAAAATTTTATATAAAAACTGTAAAAATACTCACCTTTTCTCAAGTACCCTACACTCCCACCTTAAGGCTATAAGCATTATAACCACGCTAGTGTGGAATATATAATTAAATTAGAATTTAGGGGAAATATACCTGCATCTATCAGCGTGTAGTGAGATAGAGATACTATTTACTAAAAACCAGCCTCAGTACAAACGGTTGAGATTCAAGCTTCAACCTCACCATCACCATAAACATAGATTAGGTGAGCCTAACAGTAAGTTCACGTGCCTAACCATAAGGTTAGAATAAAGTTTAAAATCCATTGTGAGTAAAATGAATATATAAACTAATCTTGGCCGTACCTCGTAGCTTCATCCAATGGTGCCATCACAGCGAGGTTAGCAGGAGGGCGGCTGTCCCCTGGCCCCGTCACCGGTTCCTTGGCACCTCCACCTCCTCCCTCGGCACGTAGATCTGGCTCCACGACGACCCCCTCGGCGCCCACCCTCAGCAGGAGTGCTGTCTCCAAAACACCTTCGGTCATCTACAGTACCAATCTGAGTCCTCCTAGTGGGAGGTTGGAGGAAGTCGACTCTTACGTTCCTCTTGACGCCGTGTCCAGGTCTAGAGGACCCAAACCCAAGTACGGTGTGCCCGGGGCTCCCGGCTACGACAACTTTGACGAGTCACTCTCGGTAAGTATCAGCACAGGGGTTGGTCTTAGAGAATAGCAGCACAAGGGCTGTTGTTCTTGGGTTGTAGGAGTACAAGGGCTGCTTTTGGTGTCCAGGGGATATGGGTTGCTCTTGGTGAGTAGGAGTACAAGGGCTTCTCTTGGTGTTTAGGAGTACAAGGCTGGTAACAGCACAAGGGCTACTATTGGGATGTAGGAGTACAAGGGCTTCTCTTGGTGTTTAGGAGTACAAGGCTGGTAACAGCACAAGGGCTACTATTGGGGAGTATTAGTACAAGGGATTATATTGGGGAGTATTAGTACAAGGGATTATATTAGGGAGTAGGAGTACAAGGGCTGCTCTTGAGATTCATGAGCACAAGGGCTGCTCTTGGGGAGTAGGAATGCAAGGGTCGGTCTTTATAAGTTGGCGTAAAAGAGTATATCTTTGTGAGCTGGTGTACAAGTGTCTCTCTTGATAAGTAGGTGTATAAGATTTGATCTTTGTGATTAAGAGTAAGAGGGCTGCTCTTATTTAGTGGCAATAAAATAGCTACTCTTATTTAGTAGGAGTAAAGGCGATACTTTAGGTGATTAGGAGTATAAGCTAATAGTCTTTCTTTATTATTTGAAGTAAAAGATTTTCTCCAATAGCTTCTTCTTAGATAAAGTATGTGGTAGCTCTTGTGTTAAAACGTAACCCTAAGACAAAATACTAATTGTTCATTAAATTAAAGAGATAAAGCCAATTTTAAAATTATACCTTTTCAGCCCTTGCCATTATTCAAACTCAGAGAATTTCCAACTCAATTTCAAACTGTAGACAGCATATCAAAGAAACATGCCATATTCAGCAACTTACCTGATTACGCATTTCGATCATTGCGTGGACGAAGGTTGCTACTAAGGGGGAGGCCGGAGCTAAACGCTAGCCGTATACAACGAGAAAGTTTTGCCTAAATGATTTCTCAATCAAGTTTGGCTAGATTTCCTCCGCGAAAGAGTGGATTGTGGCAACAAATAAACTAATCTGCCTCCTTGTCCTCGCAGGAGCCGGCCAACTACGAGTTCTCGTGGGAGGTGTTTGACGAAGCGTCCAGAAACGACTTCGGCCACCAGGAGAGCCGCCAGGAGGATTACGTGAAGGGGATGTACCACGTTGTGCTTCCCGACGGCCGCATGCAGGTGGTAGAGTACGAGGTGGACAAAGACGGGTACCGCCCCCAGGTCAGATACGAGGAGGCCACGAGGTTCGGGGCTCAGAGTGATCAACAGGGACCCTATTAGATCGTGTGCCCTTTAACTTTATCGATACTACGCAGCACGATATTAAGAGAAGAAGGAAACAAAAGGCTGTGAAAATTCATTATAAGACGGTCCTTAAAACGTTCAAATAGTACAATATGAAATACAGTCCAATTTTCATGGAAGGTCATTTTTGAAAAAAAAAAGCCAACGTTGTTAATATCTTACTATATTGTTGCTATTTTATAGGTAATGATAGTATCTATCAAAGGTGTTATCCACAAATCCCATGACTGGACGTATGAATTGATCAAAGTAGATCTAATAGCTTTTATAGCGGTTATATAAGACCATTCTCATGAAAATTAGACTGTAGTGTATACAATTTCTATCATCTCACTTTTTAAATAACGTATTTCTTAGCATCTGCGACGCTTCTCAGCAATCCGGTAGTCTTACCCCTTAAAGTTACTAAAACAATGTCCCTAGATCTATATTTCTCGTCCTTTAACGGATAACAGCGGCATTTTTTTTCAAAATATATTAAATGTATTCAAAATTCTCTGAAAATGCTATTATATAACTACTAAATACTTATATATTTATATATGTTTGGCAATCAAAATATTTCATTCGTACTTAACATAAAAACATAACATTATCAGAAATAAAAATAATGATGTTTACCATTTCCTGAAATAAAGATGGCAATGAGGTTAAAGATGATATTCTAACAGTTTTTTATATTGAAATTAATTCAAGTTAGCTTTTATTTTAAACTACGAGCATGCCCTGTGTATTATCTAGTTGATGATTACAAACTCTTTCAAGAAAATTAAAACCTCATGATTAAACCAACATATAAATGTGTAGAAGATTGTCAAATTCGTTTTAGACGTACGTTGAAAAATCCACGGGTTACTCACTTTAAGTGTTTAAATAAAGGTGGCAAGTGAATGTGTAATGTTAATTTAATGTAATTTATTTTTTATTAATAAAATATTTATTTTAATACCATATTATTATTATTGTTCACATAATTCCATTCATCCTACTTGTCGGCAAAATAAAACAACGGATATTTATTATGAAAGTGACAAAAAAGATCACTTACTTACTCTATGGCATTAGGAACTCAAATGTTTATTGCCATACTTAACAAAATTACCCCACCTATCCCTATCTTAAGTTAGTTCTATCTAGTCCACCTCATTACACCCTATCACTTTCAGGTTCGTTCTAATGTCATCCTCCCATCTATATCTAGGTCTTTCCAAGGGTCTGTTCCCATTAGGTTTGCCATTCAATACCTTGAACAAAGTTCTAGACTCTCCCATTTGCGCTGCATGCCCTGCCCACCGTAATATGTGAAATTTGACTAATCTCTCAATGTCTTGTGGTGAGTGTGGGATATGTAACTCATCATTATGTGTCCTTCTCTAATCCCAACTATCTTCATCACTTTTTGGATCAAAAATATTTCAAAGCAACTTCCAAAATTGGTTAAATTTTTAAATCTCCCGTCTCTAGGTAGAATATTAGTTTTTGTACGTGATTCGATAGCAGGTAGAAGTGATTTTGACTTCAGTGTGGCCTTAGGATATAACAGCTTCACATGCATCGAGAATCTGTATACATATTCAAATCAATCCTTAGGTTCTAGTTGTATTCGGGCTAAAGATATATTAACTTGTTTTCAAAATCAATCTTAAACGTCGTTTAACTTTTAATAGGTACGTTCTTTAAATGCTATTCATAATCAAACAATATATACATATATACATCTAAAACATAAAGTGATTCCTTTCAGCATTGATTATCGGTGTTATATCCGAACAGATTTTCACTATAGAAAAATATTAATGTTAACTACAGAGAATTTTCTCAAAAATTTAAAATTTGTAAATCAATGAAAGGGGAAGCAAAATTTATGAAAAGGACAATTTATTTGACAGCAATTTTTCCAATTCTACAAAACTATTTTTTTTAATAATCGCATTTACTTTAATGAATAGCATATAAAAGTCTAAAAAAAAAAATTGTGAAGTTTTCATATATTTACGTTAGTAGGTGATGCGATAGACTGTATTAAGACAATATTTCCAATATCATAAACATAAATGGTACGGTGCACCGCACGCACTTTCTCTTTTTTTGAATATAGAGACATTTACTAGAAACTCCTAAGATTTGTAAAACAATTCATAAACATTGTTGCAGAAACACTCCACCAAAGAGCATAAATGAAATAATTTACAATTTTATAGAAACAAGGAGAAAAGAAGAACCTATTTGTCCAGCAAAGAACATAACAAATAATTTAAATTGTCAACAAGCTTAGTAAATATATATATATATTTGCTTATAGCTCAGAAACTATTTGATTTATAAAAATAAATTTTAATTTAAATAGTACATACTACAACTAACACAATGATAAGTTATTTATTATCTCAAATAGTTGCAGGAATATTATCAAATTTGAAAATCTCTGCTTATGTAAAGTACCCTTAGGTTATTTTTAAAGGAAAATAACTTCCATTCTGTTTGTAATTTTAAACAATACCTGGATACAAAATTTAATTATAATCATTAAAGTAGATTTGGAGATCATCTTTTTAATCTTTTTTTGACCTTCAGAATACTACCCTTAATGTTATGGTTATATGTATAATTACAAAAATCCCTCAACGTAGCGCTATGTAAACCCTAGATAATAAGTTCAAGCCCAATTGGCAAAATGGTTTAAGTTTCAGTCTGAGATACAAACACATAGACACACAGGCAGACAGACAGACGGCATCGCTAAAACTACTTTTTCGTTTTCAAGGGATAGGGAAATGTCAACATTTATCAAAATCTGGCATTAATTTTTTTTTATCTCCAAGGGGTCGAGAGAAATTAAAAATGTTGACGATATCTAAAATGGATCATAAGCTATAGATCTGCACAAAAATCACAACATTTCTGACCTTATGTTGGGCATTACTACAGATCACGTGACTTGGAAAAGTAATGAAATTTACTGGGAAAATTTTTAATCTAGGTATGAATCTCTTAAATTAATATTTGGTACATATAATAGGCTTATTAGGCTATATGTTATTCGCAGATACTTACCCAATGTATTTTGCAAAATGACACTTGATCACGGGAATCTAACC
Organism: Timema genevievae; assembly: GCA_902155825.1. Lineage (NCBI taxonomy): Eukaryota > Metazoa > Arthropoda > Insecta > Phasmatodea > Timematidae > Timema > Timema genevievae. The sequence goes on from CABFWO010002280.1 coordinate 125,019, forward strand.
TGGGCACTTTAACTTAGAGCTCTAATGTTCTACCACTGATCTTTATCTAGGTTAGTCTTAACAATGTTACGACTTTGCCCTAAAATAATCAAAGACAAATTACTTTGGAAACAACACGAAACTGAATAGCGCAGTGGGGAAGAAGCCTAGTGTTCCGGTTTTTATTTCCTAACATACATTTAATACTTACTCATTACATATTTATTTCTATCAATTCCTTAATATGTGATATCGGAAATATTAAAACGAGAAGAATACGTCAACAGTTAATAAAAATGGCTAGCTAATTTCTTGGAAAATTCTAAAATATTTATTTTATTTAATAATTTTAATAAACCAAGTTTTAATCTTTGACTTTATGTTCAAACGTTGAGGAAAATCAGTAATTATTTATATTAGATCACAAACTTATATTATTAATTCAGGATTGATTCTTCAAAACACTATTTTTTAAATAGTTAAAACCTTATACTGAAATGATTTAGATAAATATTCAATTGTATCCCCATGAAACATCAATTATGATCTTTATTTTTCTTTTATATAAAGGCCCGGGGCACACATGATCTTTAGATCCGGACGATTCCTTAAGGTGATCCACACAATTTGGCGAAAATTTATAAATCAGATAAGTTCACGTTTTCTTGTTAATAATGAACCTTGGTGCCTATAATGATACCTAACACATCTTACAACATCATATGCCCTGAGACGTTTTACCGGACTGTATAAATAGTCGCTGCGGCCACATCACAGACCACATAACATACATTGTCTACGCTAAGGAATAAGTGAAATAATTGAGTGTTGGGTGAAACAGGCGCATGGTAAGTAATTTTATTTAAACGGGGAGCTTTTAATTTATTTGTATAACTGCAGATACAAAAATCTACTTATTTTTCCCGTGTTTGACGTCCTATTACTTGTCAGAGCTATCTGTATATTTACTCTAATGGGCTATAATTTAAAGGAAATGTACCCGGATTTACGTGGATAGAGATAGAGAGAGATAGGAAACAATGGTTCTATAGGGAAAAGATCAATCTTCCTAGTAGGGATTTGAGCTCCAGACCTCCCGAGCAAAGATAAAGCAGTCTTGATGATACAGACGCCTTTGTCCGTAAGCCCACTAGTGTGGGTAAGAAATCTAGTTTGAATACATAATATATACCTAATTTTTTTCATGCGCTAGCATCTTCACAGGTGAACATGAGGAAAAAGGTGCCAGTCTCGTCTTGTCTGGTTTACCGGTTACTAGAGGTTGTAGATTCGAATTTAGGCTGGTTTATCAGAGTGTTTTTATTTAACTAGTTCTTCAGCGTTCCTTAACAGTAAACCAGTTAACCAGTTTACCCTAAATTTACACTAAATTTACCTAAATTTACACTATCACTGCCAGCCATTTGGTGACTATACTCTGATTTTGGTTGGAAGAACAGTAGAGGAAATTCAAACATATTTCTTTTAAGCCAATATTGGTAACATTTCTTTATACTATTTGTGCTATTTTATAGGTATTGATAATATACATCGAAATTGACGGCTGCAAATAACATGACTTTATGTATGAATATATTAAAATTGTTTCAGTAATTTTAGTAACTAACTTCTACTGTTCTTCCTACTAAAATCTTACTATATATAGTTTAGGGAAAAAGAAACCTCTTAACCAACTACCCGCGATATTTGTTAAAAAATTAAGTTCGTGCCATAAAACGTAGGGCCTATATAAATGGGGGCTTTTTCCTTAATATTTAAACCGTTAGACTTGGATCAGTTTAAATAGGACTCTTCATTTAAGGAAAAGTATTTAAAAAATATGGTAAAACTGTTTTGATTTTCTCGATTCCACCGTTTTCTAATACAAAGTACAGAAAATGGCCCAACTGTGAAACGTCTGATTTGGGATGTACTTCCTACCCAGCGTTATTATTATTCGTGGGATGATAGGTTTCTTAAGGGTGCTACATGAGAAAGCACTGAGAAGCATTGGAAACTTTTTAGAAATTTCTGATTATCTAAAAAGTGGATTGATTTTTTAAAATATTGTTTTTACCAAAATATCGGTGAAAATTCTGATGTTATAAATTTAAATTGTTTTAAAAAAAATTATAATAACTTTCATAGAAACCTAACAATCCTATATTACCTTAATATTTTCTGTTGTGACCCTATCAAATAATGACTTTATTTGATATAGGCTGACTATATATAGGTTATAAAAACCTATTGCTGTGATCTCAGACGTACAAATATTCGCGTAAGGCGTCATTGATTATTTTTAAATTTTATACTCAAAATTTAAACTTTTTGAACTGGTAATAAACATGCTGATAATTTTCATATATATTTTGTAGAAAACAAGCCTAAAAATATCAAAAAACTTACTATATAATGCTGAATATATAAACGTCTGCAACGCTTAACAGTGCTCTTCCATATATCATCCTTCAAATAAATTAACCCCCTTAAGGGTGAACTCGAATTAACCACAACAGTATTCACTGAAAGAAACCATTTCTCTTTTCAAACCCATCTAATTGGTCGTACTGGCTGTCCACATTTAATTAAGCTAATGCTATAAGGAAGAGGAAGGTAGCGGTTTCAATAAATATACCCACACCTGCTTGTAGGTAGAATGTAAAACCTAATGGGTAGAAACCACCCTCAGTAACCCTTATGATATTTCAACTCCACGACTTCTTTACCTCCTCCAAATCAGAATAGATGAATCTTAAACTTGGTTCATATAATCACCGAAGCAGGGGAGAGCAAGAAAGCATATAAACCCACATCTTTTCTAGTGTAGTCATTGTGATAAAACAGAAGCCTTCATAGTCTAACTGCGACACTAGAACTGAAGATTCTAAATTTATTAAGGGTTAAATTACTTAAATAAAATGTATTATTATTTCCTTATATATTTATTTTATATAATTGGGTAGGTTTTGCACCAACCCGTAATTGTTCGAGTAGATATATTTTTAAACTAAATACCTATTCAAGTTACAAATTTTAGTAAAAGCCTTGAAGAATGTTTTAAAATATATTTCAACTACTTTTCGACCACTGAAAATATATTCCTATAAGTTACCTTGATATTAGACCTTGATTTATTTACGTATGGACATTTAAAACAGTTTATAGAGAATAAACATTTTTTAGTGATCAACATTGATAATAATTGTACCATATTATTATTGTTATTTAATAAATATGGACACTATCTAATATAAATTACAGCAGCAGATAACATTGCTTTACGAATGAATACGTGAAAGAAGATATGGTAATTTTTTTTTCGTTTCATCAGATTTGTCCATTCATAAGAAAATTGGGCTATAGAAAATCTACCAATTTTAATTAAAACGTGTTCCTCAAAGTACAAATAATTTTCGAGTTTTGTTTGAATCTAGGTTTTAATTACTAATAATTTGCTAGGTATTTTATATCAGATATTAGAAATAACTAATATTCATGTATGTTGGCATTGAGAGATAATATATTGAAACAAAGTATCGCTCACCTAAAACTGACAACTGTAAGATTTCTTCAGCCGATGTTCTGTTGTTGAACGTTCAAATGCACTCAACTTGACACTGCTAATTGTGTGTACCACCAAATGATAGACAAATTAAACACTAACTCAATATAAAATATGCTTAAGACTCTGTTTCACGATACGATGAACTCAAAGTTGAAGTCTATGAAGAAAAAAATATCATCTCGGGGGGTGGAGCCTAAA
>CABFWO010002281.1:0-14908 GCA_902155825.1 Timema genevievae
TGTGAGGAATGCCAGGCCTCCACCGTGGTTCGGATCCCACGTTAAACTGTAGGTCCTCCATTTCATAACACAATCACCCTACCATTACACATTGGCATAAGTGCGTATAACCCAAACTGTTAGTAAGACGCGGTGATGATGATGATGATAATAATAATAATAATAATAATAATAATAATAATAATAAAACAGGGTGTCAAGTGACCTGGATAATAGGGAGAAGTAAGGGAATTTGTTTTATCAGGGAAAAGTCATGGAAAAGTCAAGGAATTTGATAACATTTATGGAATTTTCACATATTATTCACTAATAAAATACACAACTTTTATTTACAACATTTTTCTTCCAGTTAATACCCACCGCAAACTAATCTCAATTCTCAAGGTCAACATTTGATCTATATGTCGTCTCTTCCCCCTCCTTTAACGCACGTCTTTAGCCGAAATAAAGTCATGGCTATATACATGCACGTGAATTTGATTAAATCAAAGGAAGAATAAACTAAAAAACATAAGATGTCCTACAATAATTTTAAATTGTACTGGCGTAGAGTGATCATTTAATGTCTCAATAATGATCTCGCTAAAATATAACTTACATCGCACTACCCAATGGCCCATCGCTTTATGCAGAAATCTTTTTAACACCGGTATGTAATTACATAATTTCAGAATGTATAGGCACTACGTGTCTAAAAATTTTATTGCATAAATTTGTGATTGTCATAAAATAATGTTTGTAAGATTGTAGTGAATGGAAAAGTTGAAAATTGGCTCTGGAAAACCTGAAAAAGTGGGGAAATTAAAAAATATAGTTTGGCTGGACACCTGTAAAATAAAACATGATATATTTAAAGGTGGCGACTGACTTGTAACAGAACAGTGTAATGTAACATGAACATTGTTAATGTAACACGCCAGTTAGTACGGTGTAGCGAGCAACGAGCGGAGTCTCTCGATGTTCGATGCTCGGTGAAAATGTGCTCCACCCGACTGTCGGTTTTTCCACGAATCTCTTTGATTGTTTAATTGCTGGTTCAGGTGCTGGTGCAGGTGTTCGCGCCGAGCACACTGATCCAGCCGTCAAAATGAATATGGGAGGAAAGACGTATTTTGTGCTATTACCATGCATTTTTCAGCAGGTGTCAAAATAAAATGGGATGGAGCCAAGAAAACAATTTAATTTTTATTGATCAATATAGGAAGAAACCTATTTTTTTTAGCTCCGCCTCTTACTACCCGTTCGAGTTATACGCCTATGTATTATTTACACTAATGGGCTAGGGATTAGGAAGGTTTAATCGATAGGAAGTACACCCGCATTTACGTGGAAGTAGAGTGGAAAACCATTTAGGAAAAACCATCTCTACACCTGACCGGGATCGAACCCCGATCTCCCCGTCCTCAGCAGTTTAGTCTAACACGAGAGTAGCAAGTTAGACCCCGAAGAGGGTGAAAACAAGCGGCTGTCCCCCCCTGTTTACGTTAACTTTAATTGATCTAAACCGAGCCATAACTTTCTTGGAGCGCACGTGGCCTTGTTTGTGTGTGTCCGGCACTTTTTTTTAAATAAGGCGCTGTTTGTGTTTGAGGGCTTCTCTGCTTTCTTTGTCGGCTTTTTTCCACTACAAGGGCTGCTTTTAGCAACCGACTGTGCAACATTTTAAGTACTTCTTTTAGATTGAAAAGCAAGTGCTGTACGCTCTAACTTTCAATGGATGAATCCTATTCTGACAGCTATAAAAGCTACTAGGTGTACTTTCGCGTATGCATACGTCAAGTCATGTGATCAGCATCTGTCAATTTCTATATTATACCTATAAAATAACATTAGAAAAACTCCATGGTGCGAGCCCTTAGGCGAGAAATACCGAGCGGCCGCCGCCGTTAGCGGTGATTGTGTCAACATTTGCGGATAGAGGGTGTTATGTGGTCATCATAACGAACCCTCTGGCTGTTTCTCAGTTTTCTAAACTGGAGCTGCTACTTCTTTATTCAAGTAGCTTCTCGTTTGTCCGCACGAGGCTGAGACACCGTTCCAAACCCACTGCTATACATACAAATTCTGGGAGCACCTAGTATTGAATCCGGGACCTCTAGATCTGTAGCCACTAGACCATATAATACAGTAAATATAGTATAATGTTGACCGCACAAATATGTTTGAATTTTCTTAAACGCCATTCTTATGAACATTTACCTTTATTCTGTGCCTTTCGCTTCTAAATAAAGTTTGTTTTCCATTTTATAAAAGTCAACTATAGTAGGATCGCCATAAGTAGCATCTTATAGTGCATGCAACAAAAGTAGAGTAGCCATTTATGATAAAAGGCCACTGTAATATTATCTTTCATACGTCAAAAGTAACAGGCGAGCAGCAAACATAGCTTGGCTTACGAATACATGAAATTATATTGCTACCTTCTTGAACTGCCAGATAAGGTTCTTCTAATGGTGATACAATTATAACCAAACTGGGCGATTAGCCCCTGGGACCTCCTGATGATTATATAGATCGAATATTTTTAGGTGGAGGCGGATCGAGGCAATACGTGGCTGAGTGAACTCGTGCTGTGTGAGGCATGCCTCCGTTCGGCCTCTACCTGCCTCACTGAAAATTTGTCTTTAGTGTAAACGCACCTTTACGTTTTGTTTGAAAATTACCATTTTAGAAAACATTAATGAGAAAAAATAAATAAATGCAGAATAGAAGGCACATTCTAGGTTTATAAATTTTGTCGCTAACCATAAGCCAAACAAAGTTTTATTTACATCCATTACTGTTTCCAGCCTGTGGCAGATTTTTAAGTCATATATTTTCCACTACCAGCTTGCTAGGCCTTTCGTAGCTTCATATGCCTTATAATCTATCTTAAGACTAGGGCAGGCACAACGTCCAGTCCCCGGCCGTTAATTCGTCACTGTGAAAGGGTAAACCCACATTTTACCACAGATAAATTAAAAAAAAATAAAGTGTTTAAATGTATAAAAACAAGTGAACTTCGCCCATCAAACCACCTCTCTGTGTCGTTCCACCGTTATGCCCTCCTTGCTCGCAGGAAGAGCTGAGCCCAATGTCTAGGTCAAGGCCGGCATCGAACTCTGCACCTACGGTGGAAGCGAGCCGGTCACGCTATGGCTCTGTGCGGTGTGTACCCACAACACCTCGTGTCAAATAACTTGAGAGGGATCCCCCAACCTCTCACAGGGTGGGCTGTGTTCACATTGGACCTAGTGTCGGCTAACTTGAGAGGGATCTCCCACCTCTCAGAGGGTGGGCTGTGTTCACATTAGGACCTAGTGTTGGCTAACTTGAGAGGGATCTCCCACCTCTCCGAGGGTGGGCTGTGTTCACATTGGACCTAGTGTCGGCTAACTTGAGAGGGATCCCCCACCCCTTAAGGTGGACAAAGGCGTCAGTCTCATCTTGTCTGGTTTACCGATGACTGGGTGTAGGGCATACTGTTTCCTTAATGGCTTCCCACCTTTCCTCTTCGCAAATGCGGGTACGGTTCTTCATACTACCCTCCTCATCCCTACCCTAATAGGGGGATATGAGCGTTGGAACTAATGTAAGACAACGTGGCTCTCTTCTGTGCACGCATGTGTTTGTATGTAAACATCGCTTAACCCCGTGCTAATACCAGATTGCACTGATTCATTCGTTTAGTGGTCTTCACCGCCTTCGTTTAACTGTGCCCTCTTCTTGCCTGAACATTTATCGACTTTAATTTTCAGTTGTATTATTATTACTATTATTAGTGTTTCTGGAGCTATAGTTCAAGGCCGTTCTCAGGAACTTATTTTTCGGGGCTCGAGTGGAAGTCCCACAACAGGAGGTGCAATAACATTTTTTAAACATTAAATCTGTGTATAACCTGAACAGGTAGTAAGACGCGGTGATAAGGAAAACAACAACATTAAGCTGCGATTACATCTAGGAAACATTGTGCGGCATGTGGATTGTGGCAAGCTGCATCGGGCAGCATACTGTTGCACGCGTCACTTAAAAAATCTGGCCACATGCAACATTCCTATTACACCGGAGGCTACAACTGTTTTGTGCCGTGCGTCAATAATTTTAGTTTTAATTGTGTTTCTGTCCCTCGCGCTGTGTCCAAGTAACGAGCGATCGCTGCAGCCGCTTTTATTATTATTATTATTATTATTATTATTATTATTATTAGTGAAGAAAATAGAAAAATAAGGAGAAAGCGATGGTGGAGAGGACAAATGCTAATGATGCCCCGTTGCTTCAAGGTGATTTAATCAATCGGTTGGATGCAGAATATGGTGTTCTCTTTGAAAACTTTACTAGAATAAGTAAAAGAGATTCTAACTATCTCTTGTCAAAACTAGAACCCCTTATTGGCAACCAGGACACTAACTACCTTGACTGTATACCTGTAAACTTGAGGTTATTGCTAACATCGAGATTTCTAGCAACTGGAGACAACTACAAATCATTGATGTACCTATTCACGATTCCTCAACCAGCAATTACATCGATTGTTCTGGAGGTATGCAAGACACTTATAAAGATACTGGAAAGTTACATTGAGGTAAGCAAATCTACCTAGTATTTTTTTAAGAATGTGAGTTTATTTAAATAGTACATTATTTCAAGGCAACATAAAATACTCTTGTAATACAACTCCGAAGCACTGACTCATGGAAGATATGAACCTCCTTTTGTGCCTCTGTTGTCACAGAACATCCTTCTTCCTGTGTATTTGCACTTAACAAACTAATTGGAATTAATAGCCAAAGCCATTATTTATGATTTTTAGTGGGAATTACTCCATCTATATATAATATTCTGAAAATTGAAAAATGACACCTGGACACGGGAAGGACGCAGGTGTTGGTCTACTAGAAAAATCGCCAGAAATAATTTACAATTACGGACAGTCTCGAGCTCGAAGAGTAGTTGAAAACATATTTGGATTGCTATTTTATATATTCTGCACGTTCAGAAAACCAATGTTAATCTGGAAAATGCACAAGTTGTTACAACATCGTGTATTTACCTTCACAACTTCATGCGGAAGAGTCCTGATTCAAGGTTCATACACCATGCTCCAGGCAGATTGGATAACGAAACGCAGAATGGAAGGATCGATCACACTTAGGCCTATGTTTCATGGCGATCAGTAACAAATGGAGATACAGGATTAGTGAATTTCTAGCGTTTACCAAGGAAGGAGGTCACCTCAACAATCCAAGACAGTGAGGGATGAATCCAAGAACTATTTTTTAACAGAGGAAGGAAGTGTTTTCTGGCAAGATACATTCCAATAATTTCTAAACATTGTTATTAATCCAAAATAAGGGCCAAAATGGTGATTAAAAAAAAGTATCTGTTTTCAAACCAACTTAACCCTTTAATCACGCCAGCAGGTGCGCGTGGCGCTAAGTACAACAACAATTAAAATAATTAAAATAATTTATTCCTTAAAGTAATTTTTTCTTAAATAATTAAACATGTTATCTAATTTTTAGTATTTTTAACATGTATATAAAAAAAATCAAATAAAATTAAAATGATACTTAAAAAAGCTTCAGACTAATATATTTTACATATTGATTGAACTTAAAAATATATTTTTTAATCGATGTAAATGCTAGGTATACTATCAAAAACGATTTTCAAAGTAAAAACGTACTTACACCAAGATACAATCAAGCATTATTATTGGTAAACAAAATGAGCAATCGCGTGGTGTTTACTGCAACAACCCGAAGTTCCTTCAATCCTTGATAGTGAATCAATAACCAAAATAAATAATTGTAAAATTATGTACCTCAGATGAAAGATTCTCTTCCGTAGAATATCCTCTTCTTGGTGCATCCACATCTAACAAAAAAGTTAGAGCCTCGTGTGCAAACCATTTAACCTTTTTCTCTTCTCCTAGTAAGTGCTTTGTGTTCGCGATGGAACGCACATCGTAGATTTTTTTAATAAAGTACACAGTCGAGTCATATTTCTTCGCTAATTCGCGAATCATATCTGTTTTTTTCTTATAATTTTTTATAATCTGGACTTCGAATGTCCCACAACAATTCACTTTTCCTAAAGTCTTCAATGAAAGACAATATCCTTTGGTTTGACCACTCCATTGTAGAGACAAGATGAACCGACCCGCCTCGGTGGCGTAGTTGGCTAACGCGCGAGTCGTGTTGAGTCAGACCACCGAGGACGGGGAGATCGAGGTTCGAATCTCGGTCGGGTGAACTGGGGGTGGTTTTTCCTAAATGGTTTTCCACTCTCCCTCCACGCAAATGCGGGTTCACTTCCTCTAAATTCAACCCTCCCAATTCCTAATCCATTAGTGTAATTAGTACTTAAGCGTATAACCCGAACGGGTAGTAAGACGCGGTGCTAAAAAAAAAATAAAAAAAAAGATGAACCGAGACTGCGGCATGCGTCATCAGTTTTGTTTCCACTCGGATCGGAAACAATGGCGACACTGTGCAACATGACGCACGAGTCAAATTTGTAGCATGCCACAGAGGAAACATTGTGCGTCATGTAGCATGCCACAGAGGAAACCTTGTGCGTCACGTAGCATGCCACAGTGTTGCATGCAACATGTTGCACAATGTCTCTTCGGTGTAATCACCTCTTTACATCCTTCTTGAAGCAATCTAGTTTTTTTTTAAAGTATAATTAAGTTTGTAGGTGCTATGAATTTTATAAGACTCAGTCCAGCCCCACTGGCCAAGAAATTGAGTAAGAATATTATTATTAATATTTCTCTAAGGGTTTTAACGCCTTAAACCCCCTCGTCCTCAATAAGGCCTTATAATGATTATAGTTATCAACCTAGAGTTAACGTCATGTAAACTTCGTTAACGATAACAATAATAATAATAATAACGGGAATTAAATTGCCTCGTATTCAATAATATTTTCTTAGATATAGAAGTACAGTCCCAATATGAAAAAACCCGCTTCGGTGGCCGCATGGTCTAAGGCGTTACTCTCGCAGTAGACTAGACTGTCGATAACGGGGAGATTAAGGTTCGAATCTTGGTCGGGTGTAGTGAGGGTGGTTTTTTTCAAAATGGTTTTCCACTCTCCCTCCACGAAACTTTGGGTACATTTCCTCTAAATGTAACTGTGCTAATTTCACTAGCGTAATTAGTACATAAGCCTATAACCCAAGCGGGTGGTAAAACGTGCTAAAATTATAATCATAAATTAAATCCTTTTCATTTCAAGTCCCACCGTACCTTTTATGGCCCACTCTGTACCGTGTAAGGGCGTCTCAACCTAACTCTTACGAACTGTAATTGGAGTGAATTGCTTGCAGCTACCGTAGAATACATTCTACACTCTCCCTTTTCTGGCGGTCTAGTTCAGTCGATATCGGTAATTACTCCAGTTCAAACTAATCTCGTCGGCTTTCGGCGTGATCCTTGTTTGGACAGAGGACTGAGAGGGGGGTTGGGGGGTGGTTACCTTCATTCGGTCAGTGGTCCTGTCAGTCGAATCTCGGGATATCTCTGGTTAATAGAGTGGCGTTCAAATTCATCCGTTTAGTTCATATCGTGTGCGAATGTCCTCATTGCATTTGAAATAGTGTTTTATTTTTGTCAGATTTAAAACACTAAGGTGTGTCTTGATGTTAGTCTGATATTGAGTGAAAATGTCCGTGTGTCGCTTTATCGTGTTTTTTTTCCAGTTTATTTTGACAATCAACAGAGCCTTGCTCGTTTCCGGTGTAAGCTGCAGTCCAATTGTCATAGCAAGGCTCTTTTAGAAAATACAAAGAAATATTCTGCAGTTGAACATTTCACTTTATTATTATTATTATATTCTGTAAATTGAGAAATTACACCTGGACACTGGAATCGAACCCGGGACCTTTGTCTTAGTACGCCAATACTCTAACCACTGAGCTATTCAGGCGTTGGTCCTGTGCCCAGGGTCATTCTTCACTCATATTTTAAGGCAGAGTCTGTGATGGACGTGTGTAAATCGTCAGATACATATGAGTGATCAATTAAAATCACGAGCTATCAGCTAACGCAGCCATCTTCGACTCAGAAGGACTTTATGCTGCCAAATTTACGAACGTGCATTTAATGATGGATTAATTAGCCAAGTTATTATATTTGATAATTACTGTTATAGCCGCATCTAAATATCATAATCTTTAATTATCAACTATAATAGCTCTTCTATTTAATATATTATATTATTATTGCTATTCTATAGATATACAGTAAAACCTTGGACTGCGAGCATAATTCGTTTTGTAAACGTGTTCGTAATACAAAGCACTCGTATATCAAAGCGAATCTCCCCCATAAGAAATAATGGAAACTCAGATGATTCGTCCCACAACCCAAAATTATTTAATCTAAAAATGATTAATACCTTTTTTATTTTCGTTATTTAAATGTAACTGTACTGTAATAAAATTTATTTATTAAATTTAATGGTGGCTGGTGTGAGGTGGACAAGAGAGAGGAGAGGAGGAGGTGTGTTATTGTTTAGGACGACTTTCACTGTCACTAACGGAATCACTGCTATATGTTGGCTCACTGGAATATTTTTCTTTTTGTGCGACTTTAACAAAGAACCTATCCAATGACACTGCTCGGCAGACAAAGCATAACCATAATACTACTTGTATTGCAAGATATCGCTCGTTTATCAAGTTAAAATTTATTGAAAATTTTTGCTCGTCTTACAAAACACTCGCAGACCAAGTTACTCGCAATCTAAGGTTTTACTGTATACTCCAAAGTGACGGTTGTATATCACGTGACATTGTCGGTACGTACGGATACGTAAAAACTAGGTGGTTTAACTTTTGGATAAGACCTTTATGGGAGCCGGTGTTATTTCCGGCGATTAAGATGCCCGGATCTTCTCCGTACAGAGGTTGTTTCGTAACGGCCGTTTAAAAAGTGATCACCCCCCGCGCGTCGAACACCCAGCCCCAAGAACCAGGTCTAGTGCCGGCCGACCTCGTCATGAGTCTGCTGATAGAATACTACACGGAGGCTCTCTTGAACCTCCTCCATGGATCACGTAAGATTTGTTGTCTCGTTGCCTTGAAGGAAGGGGTGGGGGGTGAAGTGACGCAGTGGTCGTCGGGAGGTTTATTAATGGTAAAAGATGTATTACATGTACCCTTTACGGTACTCATCATCATCATCAGCATTATCATCATGAAATGTTTCCAGGCTCCTGTGGCCGAGTCGGTTTAGTAAAATGCCTTCATCTTCCTCCTTTATTTGCATCTATTCTTCTCCTCTCCCACACACACTTGCTGTTATCTGCTCCTCCCATATCTTACTTTGGTCTCCCTTTCGGTCTTTTCCTTACAAATTTCACCTCCATCATTCTCCTTGGCATTATTTCCTTTTCCATCCTCATTATGTGTCGGTACCACCTCACCCTTGCTTCCTCTGCTATCATTATGTCATGCACCCCAACCCTCGCCCGAACATTTTAATTTCTAATCCTGGTGACAGCTAGAATGTTCCTCTAGAGCTCCATTCCCACGGCCTCAACCTTCCTTGTCTGTCTTGCGTCCAATGTCCAGAATTATTATCAACTGACTTAGACCTCTCGCCCACGGAGTTACTCAACTGTGACTAGATTGGTTAGTGATTGAAGTCACAAACTGGTCAGTAACTGGTATTTATTCATGTTTCGCACACGGTGATACGCAAAAGTGGCGTAATTTCAATCAATGTAATACTATCTAGCCTTCTTCGGGCCTTTAGAATATTAAATATTTAATAATGTTAAGTCTAATGATTAGGGTGCCAAAGAGAATTTGGTTCTCTTTATTATTATTATTATTGTTATTATTATTGTTGTTATTGTTGTTGTTATTGTTATTGTTGTTGTCATGGTTGTTGTTATTGTTGTTGTCATTATTATTATTATTGTTATTGTTGTTATTATTATTATTTATATTATTATTTTTATTATTATTTATATTATTATTTGTTATTATATATTTATTATTATTATTATTATTATTCATGGCAAAGAGACTGCAACAAACTTTTGTACAAAATAATATGTCACTAAATTTTCCTGTAGGACTTACTTACACCTTAACGCCGGAACTTGGGGTGGGGGGAGGGAGCCATGGATACATTTCGCCCNTCTCTTATTGTTGGGAGGGACGTGGGGGATCAATTTCAGGAAAAATTTTCCAATGATTTAATCATGATTATCGAGACCATTAAGCTTGATTAGACTCTTCCTTTATTTGCATTGCTTAGTATTTCTAGAGGAAAGGAAAATAAGTGTAGCCTATTTATAAGCAAACCTTTCAATTAAATACATAACAATGTTTTGATAAATCAAATTAGCCTATGACTATATTGAAACAATAAAAAAAGAGCAATAATGATTGAGCTTAAATAGTGATTTAAGGTTGTGACCGAGAAATTTTCTTTGCTTTGTTTTTACCTTTCTTTGACCTAGTTTTTTTAACTTTCTTATTTCTAGGTAAATAAATATATACTTTTTTAACTATATAATATATATATATATCTGGTATATGCCTACCTACTAAATACACACACACATAACTTAACAAATAATGGTGCTAAGTTATGTTCGCATACTTTTTTTTCTACTCAACCTAACTTAGCATAGACATAGTCACATTCCCCCCTACCCCCCTTTTTCAAAAATGTTCCAGCACCCCCTTGGCTTAGGCATATAGATCAGGTTGCTTTAATTCAAATTTAGCATGGCAGTTGCATTATTTTTTTTTATTCTTTAAACAAGAGACAAAATAATTAAATCAGAGTCCGAGGTCAATATTGAGAGAGATACATATTTGTGTAGGTGATAAAAAATTACAAATTTTTTGTATTTCTAAAATATGAATTCAATCCCAAAACAGTCTGTATTAACTATTAACAATGATACGAATTGGTACAATCTTTATGTATACCTATAGCCAACTTGACCGATGGTTATTATATTTTTAGTAATGTGTGTATGGTGATGTTTTGCAGATGACATGATTGAAACTGAGAACGAGTCGCTGAGGGAGCGAGTGGCTGACCTTGAGAAGAAGGTCCTGGAGCAAGGAGATGAGATCGTGTGTCTGCGCTCGACACTGGCGGATGTCCTCAGGAGGCTTAACCAGTTTGAGTCCCGGGGAGGGCCGATCCCGGAGAATAGGATACCTGTCCGCAATGGCAGTGTCGTTCATAGAGGTAATGTACCCCACTTACAACATATGTTAGATTTAGAGCAGGGAGAATAATATAAAATTGTGGGTCGTCACCGTGGTTCTGTCTTTAATAATTATCTAGTAATGAGAAAATTAAAGTCCAATTTTCATAGAAAGAGCCTTATAGATAATACAAAAAAAACAAACTAAGTAACCTACTACATTTATAATATCTATCAAAAGTGATAGCTTCATTTCACATGACCTGATGTATGAATACGTAAAAGTAAATATAGTAACCAAGTCTTATCTGGAGTTCATAAGGCCCTTCCCATGAAAATTGAACCGAAGTAATGAGACATTTACATTAAAGTATTTAATCAAGTACCAGAATATAAATGTTTACTAACACACACATTTATGATTATTAAAATAATATTTAGGCTAAGGCAGATCAAATTTTTTTTTATTAATTATTCTATAACATATATTTTTTTTAATTTTTAGATACATCAGCTATGTTATTTAAAAAACCATGATAAAGCTTTATTTTATTTATAAAGTCAATTTATCAATGGTGCCATGTCAATTCATGTGACACATATTCATGTATCACATTATTCTCATATACTTAATTAAAATATATTATTGAGGGATGTGCAAAACTTTGAAATGCTGCAATCTAGTCTTTCTCCTATACTTCAACATCCACAGTAACATCCAGATTTTCGAAACACTTCTAAGGAAGAAGAAGAAAACTTTGATATATTATAAACATGTTTGAAATATCTCACTAAATATGAAACATTTCAACATAGGACAACTTTTAAACAGTATTTTAACACTGACAAGTGATTATATTACATCTATAACTTAAGCATGGATACATTCAGATAGGTCTATACCAGTATTAAATAATACTAGTGTGCTTTGGGTTTTTTTCTGTTAGCCTGTAAACACAACACTAATGTCCAAATAGTAAATTAATTAATTCAATAGAGTAAATATCAGAATCCTATTAACAAAATGTTGATCAGAACCTTATTGAATTGTATACCATAGCCTACATTGTTTTTCTAAATTATAAATATACAGATATTTAAAAAAAAATTAATATGCAACAAATTCCTAGAAAATTAATCATTATAACTTCATTGAATTTATACATTAATAAAATGAAGTCTTTGTCTGTCTGCTATGAGCATTGCATGATATATATACCTCACACAGAGGTCAGAAATTTATAAATAATCTAGTATCTCCTCGAAGCTGGAATTTTAAAATTTTGAATTGATTTTTTAAGTTTATTAAAAATTGAAGATGTATTAACACTGCGAGATAGATTTTGTACTTCATTCCATACAGTTGTGCAATGTGAGCTATGGTAGCCATTGTGCACAAACACATGCATCTGGAAGACGAAATTTAATTTTTGTTGTTGTCGTTTTTGCACTTATTGACATTTCTGCCACTTTCCACCTTTTGTTCTTTTTTCCCCCTACTGCCCATTTTTCCCTTTTTGCACTTTTTACTCACCCATTATACCTTCTTTAAAAAATAATTGATTAGCTTTACTTTTTGTACTTTTTTACACCTTTTTAACCTAAAATATTTACTCTGGGATAATCCAGGTACTCAATGTAAAAAGTGTAAAAAGGGTAAAACATAAATCAAATCAAAAAGGGTAGTAAGACCAAAATGGCAAAAAGTAAATCTAGCCTAGTAAAATTAAAAAGGGTATAAAGGTTAAAAGGGGTAATAAGGGTGGACCTACAAGAGATAATAAGGGTATAAAGTGGCAAAAAGGGTAAAAAAAGGTAGCCGAGCAGATGAGATGGAAAGGGTAAACGGGTGGATAAATAAATGGGGTAAATACGGTAAGAAAAAGTGCTAAAATAATTTTGATTGGATTTAATTACAAACCTTTTTAACCCTTTTTGCACTTTTCACACCTTTTTAACCCTTTTATCCTCTTTATCCTAACATAATACTCTTTTTGACTTTATTACTTTTTTAATTAATGATACCCTTTAAAAAAAAATTTGATTAGATTTACTTCTGACCCCATTTTGAACTTTTTACACCTTTTTAAACTTTGTACCATTTTTACTTTAGAATCTTCCAGGCATCGGCTAAATGCGCTTATCGGTAACAGATAGTTTAAACATTAAAAGTAGAGCTATGTAACAACAAGAAAAATATTATCTTCAACTTTATTTGCATTTAAAAAGTGACCTTCACACACCTCTAATAATAGAGCACCTTAGAATAATATTTACCTACTTTGATGGTCACATTACCTAAGCTGTTGCTTTTGCAATACAGGAGTTCTTGACTCTATTCAGCGTGGCACTTTCCCAGAAAATGTTTAAAATTGGATGCCTCTAGAAACTATTTGGAATAGTCCTCAAGAAATTTTTGGAATTTTGATGCCTCTAGAAGCTATTTTAAATAGTCCTAGCCCAGATTTTTTTAAATTTAAATTTTCTAAAAGATATTAGAGAAAAGATTTTTTTTTAATTTGGATGTTTCTACAAGTTATTTATATTGCCTCTCGGTGAATTTTTCTAAAAAATTAGATACCTTTAGAAGCTCTTTGATGTGATCTTTGCCCATCAATATTATTTTAAATGAGCTCTTTTTAAAAGTTATTTGACATGTATCTAAAACTATTGGAAGTAGGAGAAATTTTTGAAGTTTTGATGGCCTTAGAAACTAATTAAAATGCTCCTCATGTGATTTTTTCTGAAAGTTAGATGCCTGTGGGCCTCTGAAACTATTTAAAGTGGTCTTCTACGGCATACTTTTGAAAATTGAATGCATTTATAAGTAATTTGGAGTTTGGGATAAGGGCTGCTTTCAGCTTCATATTCGATAATATCATATTCGATAATATCATATGATTTGAAATTTATTTAGTGGGAGGCAAACTTATTCCAGGGGGGAATTCTTTGCAGGGGCAGTTCCTGCTGCTCCTGCGGTTCCGCCGTCACTGTACCAATCTGGTCACTGAAAAGAAAAATGATCTCAAACAATCTTAAAGGACTGATTTAGACAGTTTGCAGCATTAGTGGTGGACATTAAAGAAAACTACAAATACTCTTTCAAAATAAATGTTCTTTTATGGAATCCTCAATGAACAACATTTTCCAATGTTGAAATACTTTTAAGACTAGATTTAGCACTTATGATTGCAAAAATGTTGTGGGGAAAGGTCATTTAAAAAAAAAAGAAAAAAAAGAGGGAAACCTGGCCTGGTACAATAATGAACCAAGATCATCTGTTAGAACATAATATCTTTTCTCACTCAGCATGGGAAGTGATATATTTAATGACACAGACTTTAAAGTAATTATTGACATATTTACTGCAAATAAAGCAAGAAAAGTTTGTATTATAATGAAAGTTTTCATCAAGTCTTTATGAAGCCTATTATTGGGTGACCTGGTGGTCTAGGGGTAAGGTGTCGGACTTTTGTGCTGAGGGTCCGGGGTTCAATCCTCGGTCCAGGCACAGACTTATCTGATTGCCAAACCCTTCCTTCACCTCTAACAAGATGTGTATTAATCACAACTTGTGAATGTGAGGAATGCCAGGCCTCCACCGTGGTTCGGATTCCACGTTAAACTGTAGGTCCTCCATTTCATCTCCCAATCACCCTACCATTACACATTAGCATAAGTGTGTACAACCCGAACGGGTAGTAAGATGTGGTGCTAATAATAATGAAGCCTATTTCCTTTT
>CABFWO010002281.1:15091-34360 GCA_902155825.1 Timema genevievae
ATATATATATATATATATATATATATATATATAATTAAACATTTGCTTTATTTTTACCTTACCTGAGACTCTTTATCATGTAATTTACACGGATCTGCTTCGGTGGCCACATGGTATAAGGCATCACTTTTGCAATAGATTAGACTTCCAATGACAGGGAGATCAGGGTTCAAATTACGGTTTGGGCATACTGAGGTTTTTTTCCTAAAAGGTTTTCCCTTCACTATCTTTGCAAATTCAGTTACATGTCCTCTAAATTCAAACTTCCTCACCCCAAACTCATTAGTATAATTATTATACATGCGCAGGTGGTTCTAAATGGTTCTAAAAACAAACAAACATGGGTTTATGGGAGCCCCCACACTGTATGCTACCCCAAGGCCCCCCACATATGTAAATCCAGCACTGACGACCCCCTAACCTAAATTTTCCCTTTTAATGAATGTTTTCTTCAAGACGATTTTGATGTTTTTTGGAATGCAATTATCACATTTTATGAGAATTCTCTGTATACTGTAACTTATTGTTGATGACAAGAAGTTTGGGGTTCAGATCGTAATAAGGTGTAGTTTTTTTCTTAAATAGTTTCCCACTTTCTCTCCACACAATTATAGGTACATTTATTCTAAAGTATACCTTCCTTATCTCTCTCTACCCCATTAGTGTCAACATTTAGTGGATAGCCAAAACAGACTCAAAGAGACATTGCACACCAAAAAAAGTTGCGCATAAAAATTACATAATTTCTCTAACATTAAAATCAATTATAATGCTTATTAAATTTGTAATTTTTCGAGTTTCATTCATTATTTGCTCATCTTTATGACTTGACGCATTTAAAGTCAAACGTATCTGTTTCTTTTCAGTTTTGCTCCAGAATAATCATATACAGTCTAGTCCACAATACAAGGATAGCCCTAGTTCCATGAAGAAGTACCAGGGCAGTGTAAGCGACTTGGCTTCTAGAGACCCCTTGCGTAGAGCAGCCAGCTACGCGTCTTCTCTGCCACAGCGGTAAGTTATAAGACATAGGTTTGGCATGGGATGGTCCTATAGTGAGTGAGAACACTTAAGGTATCATTCTTAAGGTGGTGCTATCCCTCAAGTGTGCATTTAAAAAATATATTAAAATAAATGGTACAGTGCACCGCACAAACTTTCTCCCACTTTTATCTTAAAACTACCATTTACTAAAAACTCATTAGATTGGTGAAACGAAATAATAGATATCTACATTGTTGTAGAAACATTAAACCAAAGATCATTAATGAAATAATATACACTGTTACTTACTCTATAGCATTAGGAACTAGGAATACTGTTACAGAAAAATTGAAAAAAGAGAAACATCTTTGTCCACCAAAGAGCATAAGAATCAAATTCATTTTCAAAGACCAGAATTAAAAAGTATGTATATTTGTTATAGCTTAGAAACTATTGATTTTATAAAAATATATTTCAAATAAAAGACTTTTATCCTTAGTAGTACTAAAACTTTACAGTGATAATTCATATCTAAAATAGGCCTAGTTGCGGAACATTAATGAAAATTGAAAAATTTCCCCCACTTTCCTGAGAAAATGAGACCTGCCATCTTGTTTATAGTAATAAACATTTTCTAGATATAGAAACTAATCAAAATTGTCAGAGCAAATTTTGGGAAAACCAATTATTTCTCTCTTTTTTTCCCTTCAGTTAATTACCCTTAAATTAAGGGTTAGATAAGAATTAATAGCCAGAGCTATTATTTATGCTTATTAGTGGGAATTACTCCATCTAGATATCATATTCTGAAAATTGAAAAATGACACCTGGACGTGGCGTACTAAGCCAGAGGTCCCGGGTTCGATTCCCGTGTCCAAGTGTCATTTTTCAATTTTCAGAATAAGGGTTAGATAGCTAATTCCAAAAATCAAATAGTGGGGGATCGGGCCCTTATGAAAACCCCAGATACCAAGCTTTAGTCCATTTGGCAAAATAGTTTTGGCTCTAGCCCGAAGTACAAACAGGCAGTTGGACGGACAGACAGACAGACAGATGGCATTGCGAAAACCACTTTTTAGGTTTCAGGGGTGTCATGAAACGTCGAAATTTATCAAAATATTTAGTTAGATTTTTTTGACAATCATAATACTTCCTCTCCGAGGTGTCGAGGGAAATTAAAAATATAAGTCATAATAATTTGTTTAAATTAAAGCATAAAATATTGACTGATCAAGAAAAATGGAATAATGTAGGGTACAAGCTAAAGACATTATAATGTATGGTTGTAAAAAAGTGATTCAGTTTAGTCAAATTTTAATCTTATTATTTTAAAAACATAAATAATAACTTTAAACATAATCTTCTTAATGATAAAAATGATGATGCATTCATATTCACTATAGATTTATAGAATTCTTCTCAGATCGGTTTTAAATGAATTTAATTGAAAATTTGACATGTGTATTAAGGCAAATTTACACTTTTATATAGTAACATAAGAAAGTAACTTAATCAAGTAGCTAAAATAATTGAGTGCTTTATTGTTTAGAGCATGTAAACACGCCATATTTGTTTTGTTGACATTAATCAAAATGTATGACTATTCTTGCATTATTGAACTTTTTAGAAGCTTTTATTTTCTCTCTTGAGATTGTAGAGCCCATATTTTATACTTTATTTCCTGCAACTCTAAACTCCTCGATTCCGATAATGTCCTCAATTTATTTGTAAGCGGTTTCTCACCCTTGTTTATTCTTGAAATGCCAACCCTGGAGAACTTCTTTCAATAATGAACTCCACTAAGCTGACCTGTCCACACTTGCTTATTTTGCGTTTAGTTGCCGCAAAGCGGGACGGGGAAGACACTTGCTCAAGCAAATAGAAATTATTTATATTCACTTGACTAAACAGTTCACCAAATTTGCTACTGGCTCACCTACTAAGCGAACGTGTTTATATGATGCAAGTAACTAAATCTAGCTTGTTTTAGTTATTTGGTTTTACTCCGTGTAAATTCTCAAGTACAACATACAAAGGTCTGAAGAGGGATTTAAATTATAACTCTACATTTACGATATGAATGACTTGGTACATTATGCACTGTATTTAATCAGAATATTACAGGTTCTATTTTATGTGGTAGAAAAAACCCCAACTAATACATAGTTTGTTTCACAGATACTTTTTCCTATCCTGACCATCCTTAACTTATACTAAATTAACAGCACAGTATAAGAAATGTGAATTTTAAGGAAATGTACCAACATTCACCTACAAATACTATTATGAAACTACAGTAGCCCCATGGCTTCTGTGGTGCTGACTGACAGTTCACAGCTGACTTCTGACAGTCAACATTTAGGTATATACCTAAATTTTGACTGTCAGAAGTGACAACTGCTAAAGACATGTTTTTTGCAGATCATATGGTTCGGCATAGGGATACATAATTTGGTCTGGTAGCTTTTAAAAGCCGTCAGAAGTCAGCTGTGAGCTGTCAGTCAGCACCACAGAAGCTAAAACTGAGGTATATTATGAAAATGATTGAATGAATGAATTAATTATGAAAACTACCGCTAGAATTGAGCTTGCATTATTATCAGAACATTGTTTATAATATAAAATGCGAAAACTACTGTAAAAACAAACACTCTGAGCTAGTTTGGGAATATATTTTGAAATTATTAGTCTTAAATACAAATAATATTCTTTGTAGAACCTATTCAACTGAATTGAAATGAACTATATTTTTAATTTTCTTAGTTGATTTAATAAAATATGACTCTTTGCTTATTAAAATATGTTTTCAATCTTAATGATTTCCTAATAGAAGAGTTGGACACACAGGTGGTCAGAGCTCACTTTTGATCAGCTGCATGCACTAAGAGGTTCTTAAGATGTTAGCCTATATTTAAATACACATTTGTTATCATAAAACAATTAGATTTATCTTTTCCATATTTGCTATTAGTGTTTATTTTGTGTTTGTTGGTTTGGTAGACGTGTGGTCCACTACCAGTCGACAGGCTCACTCCACTCAGACTCTCCGAGCTCCAACAGTGTTTCCCCTGTCCCAACATCTCCTTCCCCCACACACACTCCAACACCCCCTCCCCCTCAGAGAGCCACCCCTGCAGGCACAGGGCGCACTACACCTACACAGAAACACTCGGCCCCGCAGAGACCGACCTCTGTTGGTAATCTCAGCCTAGCCAAGAGATGGAGCTCCACAGGGGACTTCCACAATGTCGGCATCACTTCACCGCAGAGCGCCATGGCAACCGCATCCAGGTACATTACACGTAATTAATACATGTTTATTTTCGATTTATTTTGCATAGACCTCTTTTTTATAATTTAATTTTGTTCAAACTAAAGTCAAATTCTACGTTTTATAACAGCCAATACATTTGTTTATGTAAACTAATTATTGTTTAATGAATTTGAAAAGACTGTACAGTAATGAAATGTAAGTGTTAGTGAAGGAAGTCATACTGAAAGAATAGTTAGGCTAGTCATTGAATGAAACAAAAAAAAAACCTTTCATCTTCATTTATTTGCACTTACAAATTTCGTTCACTTTAACAGTTAAATATGATTTTATATTTTTATAAATACTGTACTTCTTTTCCATATTAAGAGATACAGAAAAACACACACACAAAAATGGACATCTACATACTTGTAAAAGTAACTGGAACTTGTAGTTTTTCCATATAACTGGTTGTTTAATTCAATTCATGCAACTGGATGGACGGTTGAATAGAAACCTGTTATCTGGTAACACTACAAGTTTCAAGTACTTTTTCAATGTCATTATTTGCTGTCGGAGGTTCTTTTTTTTTTATCTCTTTTAATATGAAAAAAAGAATATTTCCAAACATTTTAAATCATGTGTAAATGTGAAATAAGAAATTATTAAAAAAAACTCCATCAAAGGCCCAAGGTGATTACAGGTATAACTTTCAGGTTGACTTCCTTCCCTATTAATTGCATTACATTATTTTGCAGTAAATTTGTTTAGATATTCATTTATCAGAATCACTTAACTTTTTCTTTAAATATTATTTTCCCATACATTTATATTTTGAAACAATACAAAAGCTTTTAGAGTAATTTAAACTAACTTTGCAGCTCATGATTGTAAATATATAAATTCAATTATTTTTGTTTGAAAAGTGTTTTAACTTTTAGATAGAATAAGGTGAGCATTTATTAAATTGTATCACCTTAACATTTAATTATTTTAACAGGCTAAATTCTGATGTAGAATTAGAATTTACTTTAAGCTTGTCAAGTTACTGTATCATAATTTAATATCAGGCTAGTTTTAACAAGATTCATGTAGAATTAGTTTAGTATAGGCTATATATATATTTTTTTTTTTTGTTCGTGCCAAATGTTCCCTCCATGTTATGGTACTTTCATAGACCTTATAGCCTATATTTTTATTTTAAAATTATATCAAATTCAAAGTAAATCAGATAGAATAGTGGTCAAAATCTTAACCCAATTGTATTAGTTCTATAAATTATTTCTCATAAATTAATGTTCTTAAAAAATTAAATTAAAAAATGTTGCTCAATTTCTTATTTGTCCACCTTGATTTAAGTTTTGTAACCACTTCTTTCAAACTCAAAATAAATAGTAAATCCTTATACATCTTTTAAACTTGGGTATATAGTTTTTATCTTAACGTTTAACACACAAGCAATGATGACAATGATTTGAAATGAGATTAGTTTAAAGGAATTGCATACAAATTAGTATAGAATGAGGAAGAGGAAATCACATATTAAAAAGAAAAGCATTTCAACCGCCTGGGATTTGAACCTCATCCTCCTTGTCAACAGCATTAAAGTGTGATGAATTTAACCTAAGTAACATACGGTAATGCCAGGTTCATGATCAACTTAATGTTCATATAACATAAAATTCACTTAAGATTCACTTATTAACTTAACAGAATTCATGTAACGTAACAACTCGAGCAAAACTCAGATAATGCATTTGAACTGTTTGAAAACCAGATGGTCACTAAAATGAAACCCAATCATTTATGGCTGATTAGGCTATAAATACTTGCAATAAAAGCTTTACTTGATACAATAAAGTGTAACAAGAGACTACAATGTTATGGAGTTTGCGAGACACAGAAAAAACTGTACTGGAGAATTTGTCTGCATACCATAAACAAATAAATGAAGTAATATACAGCGCTGTTGACATCACTTGCAACATGATTGGCTATCTAGAACATGTGATAGATGATACCCTTTACTTAATGATAACTTAACATGAGAGTTCAAGTCTTTCAGTTAAGTGAACATGAAGTTAACTCTATTGTGATAGCTTCAATTTAAAAACACGAGGAGAACCTCTATGTTATGTTATCTAAAAATCAAGTGAACATTAAATTGATTGTGATTGCGGCGCTACTATTAAAATAAAAATACAATTAAAGGAAATTTTGAAAACAGCCACATAAAAAAAAAACTAATGGTAATATGTCAAGTAATTTGAAAATCTTTAATATTAGTGCTGAAAAAAAAAATCAATGAAAATATATTTATTTATTAAAATCAATACTAAAATAGTTTTAGATAATACATAACCATAGTTCCATTATATCAAAGAGTTTTTACACTTTTACTGGTATAGATAGTGGCTTCTTTATCATTTGTATAACCCTCGATCACTTGCTGATACTCATTTAATTCATGAACGCACAACTTTCCCACACATAAGTTGCCCATTGAGTTGACAAGTTGAATCCTGATAAAGTAATGTAAGTGGGCTTTATTCCACAAGAGGATGTCAACACCAGTAATCCTGGCGTTATATAAGCACCACAGTTAAAATTAAAATTAAAATCCTTGAAGGAAAATTCTTTAAATATTGTGGGAACGTTTCCCATAAAGTGAAAAATAATTAAGAGAGACAATGCTCATTATATTATTTATTTCTCTTCGCAGCAACATTTTATATACTTTGTTTGGCTTGCTTATTGCTGTTGTATTGATGGTGCCTGCATGTTGATATTTTGTTCTAGATTAGCGACCAAGTCATTATTTAACCTGTACATGAGGCCTCAGCAGCACCATCCCTCGTTAAAGCATGGGTATGCACTTGTTTTTATTTTATCTTTACTTTGGTGCTGGGATTTTACATGTCTCTATGTCCATGTGCTGTTGTTTTTGTTTGATTTTTTTTGTTATATATTGATTTTGCTCACTTTTATTTTTCATTTAAGTTATTTACTCATTTATTGGGCAGTAAAAATAAAATAAAGTAAAAGCTAACGAGTATAAGCCCGGCGAGTAACCCGATGGTTTGACATGAACTAGCATTTGGATAAATAAAAACATTCTTCATAAAAGAGTTTTTATATTTCTAATTTTGTGGTGAGATATAACTGTTTTTTATTAACAGTTTTTATACAAATCCCTTTTTTGTTTTTATGTACCTGATTAGTTAATATATTTTTTATTTCAATGTAAAATCTATTCATTCTATATGTAGTCTTGTGTTGGTTAAGGTAACTTTAATGTGTTAAAATTTACCCAAATGAGTGAAAGTCACAGATTTTGTCGGGTAGTGTGGGTAGTGAAATTTGTTAATCCTAATTTTATCAAGTGGGGCATGTGTGCAGGCATGAAGCCAAAGAGACGATCATAGGGGTGTGGACCACCCTCTCCTCCCTGAAATGCAAACTATTACATTACTAGAATTCACATTTTCAAGTTGAATAAAAATTAACCAATATTAAATATTAACTCATATATTATATTTTAATAATTTTACTACCCATTCGGGTTATACGCTTAAGTACTAATTACGCTAATGGATTAGGAATTGGGAGGGTTGAATTTAGAGGACGTGAACCTGCATTTGCGTGGAGGGAGAGTGGAAAACCATTTAGGAAAAAACCAACCCCAGTTCACTCGACCGAGATTCGAACCTCGATCTCCCCGTCCTCGGCGGTCGAGCTCAACACGACTAGCGCATTGGCCAACTACGCCACCGAGGTGGGTTATATTTTAATCTTTGAATTATTGTAATCTATGCTAAATATAAACACAAGTGCTCATCCAAGTCATACAATTTGTCCAAGGCTTTGCATGTCAGCTGCAAGCTCATGACATCACAACAAAATATTGTTAAAGTGTTTTTCAGACTTATTATTATATATAAAACAAGTTTTGATTAATAAAACTTAGTTGACGTCGCACCCCCCAAAATCCTTGGCATCCACTTGCGGGTACATGCACAACAGTTAGGGAAACACTAAGCTAGACCATTCTTGCATACAGTATATATTTGATTCTCAGGATATTACCACAATCTATGGTCTATTTGATTATTTATTTATGGAAACTTGCTTATACACAATACCTCGACTATTGCCGCTTTAGGTTTCAACGCTTTTCTCTTTGGTCAGGTTTCAATTCTAGCCTTGTTTCCAAATTTTGTCACTTGCATTGCTCTTAACTGCATTTCATCATCACCACCACGTGCCATCTTGTTTCTTTGTCGTTCAGTCCTGAAGTCGTCTGGTGTGCACTGTTTTTTGAAATTATTTATATTGATTCTCTTATATTATTTTATAATAAAACATGTTATTATTTATTTTTGAGATTAAAATAACCAAACTATTAATATATAGTGCATTTACAAGCTAAATAAAGGCTGTTTTGACATCCATAAATTTTCGACTTTAGTCAGTACTTCGGTTCTTAACCCATCCAACGAAGGAGGTATTACTGTATTGACCTGATTAATATTCAACCTGCTTTAACAAAACGTTAAGACTAAGAAACTTTGACCTGACCAATATTCACACCAGCAAAGTTTTCATCGAGAGCTTGTCACTTTACTAGTAGCGGTCTTTCCCACAGCACGAAACATTTTGATTTTATAAACCCTCAAAATATTAAAGCATATATTAAAGATAATTAAAAAAATATTTGCTACAGTTCCACAACATTGTGCGATTTTATTAATGTAGTCCTAGATGTAGTCTTCCACCATTCTTCCTCCTTTAATTGCGTCCAGTCTTATCCTCTCACTTGCACACTTTCTCTGATCCTCCCATCTCTTTCTTAGTCTCCCTTGTAGTCTTTTTCCTAAATACTTCATCTACAGCATTTTCTTTGGTATCCTCTCCTTCCCCATCCTCATTACATGCCCATACCATCTCGGCTACTCCATCCAACTTTAAAGCTTTACTAGGACTTATCCCCTTCCTTGTCATTACCATCACTTCACACTTCACCATGATAAATTTCATTCCATTCCTGTAACTATTCCTGTACTTACTCTGCTTCTACCCCAACCCATACCATCAAGTCATCAACAAAAATCATGGCTTTCCTTCTTTCCTCCTCGAGTTTTACTGCCACTCTATTCATGATAATTTCTACTATCATTACAAATTGTAGTGGGGAGAGCTAAAAGGGTACTACCCTGCTTTACTCCATTTTTAACACAACCCCTGTTATCCTCATACATGATTTTCACTGATAATTATTATTGTTATGGTAGTTAGAATTTATGATGGATTCCACATAGTTTTATATTAATCATTTATATATATATATATATATAAAATTTTTGTTTTAATGAACAATCCATTATTAAATCTCAGGTCTAATCTCCAAACCAGACTCGATAAGTTTGACGTTTAGACTGCCTGCCCACCGACGCGGGCTATATAATGTTAATTATTATAAAAATAACCTTAAAGCAGGTACACATTTACTGATAAAAGGCATAATCTTAAAACCACGTATTGCTTAAGGATTTGATTACATAGTTGTCATCTGAAGCAGAAGCTTTAAACTGTAAATATAACACATTGTTGATTAGTGCTGCTATCTACCTGGAACTATTATATACAGATGATATCTGCTATATTATTACAGTGAGTGTGGGCTGTGCAATGTCTCAAACTCACACGTCACAAGACGACATCCTACACATACTCCCACCACAACAGTCATAAACAAACAGTGCTGTAGCTTGCTTCAGACACTATAAACTACTCTTGGGAAGAGCCATTTAAAATATTGGAACAAAGTATGGCTTGGTTTGATCACTGTAAACACCCTTTTAATTTGGTAGTGTTCAAATGGGAATTCAATGTTTAACAAATATAAAAAAAAGTATTAATGGCTCAGTTTTCAAACTACTAAATTAATTAAAACAATATTATATTTAATAAGGATGAGTCATATACACTTGTAATTTCTCTATTTGTTTACACAGAATATTTGTTTACATGCACAACAAATATGATAAAGAAAAATTTTCATATGTATTATGTATTTTTTTAAATTTCATTTATTTAATATAATATCAAATGTTACAATATTACTTACAAGATTTAAAAAGTTTGAAAGATTTCTTTAGAAGAACTTTAAGTGGAGAACCATTTTATTTTATGGCAGATGGTGAAGTTAATTAAGAAGAAACACGATTGTGCTTTGTAGCTTACAGTAGGTAATATAATTAGATAATTTTACTGTAACAGGGAGTATTTATTTAACACTGCATGTAAATCTATTAAGTTTACAGTTTGTAATGTTATATATAATCTATGGGGTTATAATGATAAATAATTTGATTGTTTATTGCTTTTTTTTTTAAAAGATTAAATTATCATGCTCCAGAAAACACACTTAATATTGATTAATTTAATTTGATTTAATTTAATCAATCATAATAATAATTATATTGTTTAAAGATAACAAAATCCTAACAAAATATTAAGGTAATAAATACAATTGTTTTTGAAATGTAATTTTTTTCTAGATGAATAGATCTACCTTATTTTTGGTACATTTTTACTTAATTCACCTATGTGATCAGTATTTATTGTTTCTTTTCCCAAACTTTCTTGATATGTACCTTTATACGATTTGGTTTTTTGATTTAAAATTGGTTTTAATTAACACTTTATCAAGGGTTTTGACTAGGTTTAAACATTTTCAAGCCAATTTGGATGGCTGAATGGTCTAAAGCAGTGGTATTCAACCTTTTTTGTGCATACCCCTCTGTATGATTTCTCCTCTTATTTGTAGCCCCAAAGTTGTTGGTCACTTATATATATTCTGTAGTCTACATCTAAAATACACAAAATAAGTTTCATCCAAACAATATATTAAACAATAAGTTATAAATGAGAAATATACATGTATGTACATTTTTTTAAATTTTAAATACCCCCTAAGATGTCATGGCATACCCCAACTTGAATACTCTTGATCTAATACATCACTCTTGCAATAGACTAGACTGCCAATGACAGGTAGATCGGGGCTCGAATCCTGGTCGGGTGTACCGAGGGTGGTTTTCCCCTAAAGGTTTTCCACTATCCATCTTTGCAAATGGGGGTACACCTCTAAATACAACCTTTCTTATCCCTAACACATTAGCATAATTAGTACATAAACTCTCTTCTATAGAATTCAAATAGTATGAGGGATGAAACGGGCATGCATGTCCATACGTAAAGTAAAAGAAAGCAAAATTTGAACTGTCTCTCACTGACGCATAGTATTTGAGCCATTTAAAGAATATAATAGTAAAAGATCCACCGACTGCTCTTGGTCAATTTGCGGTGTAACATTTATGTTATCGGGTGCTCAGGACTGCTCTGACAGGTATTGGTTCACATTATTCAAGTTAAAATAAAATTAATTCTCTGTGTCATATTAACAAAATATTAATTTTGGTGGACTTCTTCAACATGGACTGAACCATATATTTACAAAACTTGAAATCTAATATTAATGGTTACTTGGAGATGATTGGGTGTTAAGCTCTTGTGCTACACAACACAACACATTAACAATCTGACATATGGTACCTTTACTTTACATCTATCACTGTTTGCAGCCTGTGGCCTGGGTCAGTATTTTTATTCAAGCCATATATTTTGCCACTAACGGCTTGCTAGGTCTTGTAGCTTCATATGCCTTATAATCTAAAGACGGATGGGCACAACATCCAGTCCCCGGCCATTAATTCATCATTGTGAAAGGGTGAACCCACATTTCATCAATGATACATTTTTTGGCTATGACAGGAATCTAACCCAAGACCCTTAGCTCAGTAGACACACACTATCGACTGAGCTAAGGTATCTGACTACTTATGGTTCCCCGATGTTGGTAATTGTCAAACTATGCTTATGCTTTTATCATCTGTAACATTCAAACTGAACATCTTGAAGATTTTTGCCATTTTATCAGCATATGAGTACGCAGCATAAACATACAATATCAATATATTCTTTCACACTAGTGATACACTGGCTTTCTTCATTGCACTCAAAATAATCCACAAACTCTTAAAATCATTCGAACAATATTTTCTTTCTTAGGGCAATATTACAATACAGTAAAACCTTGGATTGCGAGTAACTTGGTCTGCGAGTGTTTTGTAAAACGAGCAAAAATTTTCAATAAATTTTAACTTGATAAACGAGCGATATCTTGCAATACGAGTAGTACTATGGTTATGCTTTGTCTGCCGAGCAGTGTCATTGGATAGGTTCTTTGTTAAAGTCGCACAAAAAGAAAAATATTCCAGTGATCCAACATATAGCAGTGATTCCGTTAGTGACAGTGAAAGTCGTCCTAAACTATAACACACCTCCTCCTCTCATCTCTCTCGTCTACCTCACACCAGCCACCATTAAATTTAATTAATACATTTGATTACAGTAATTACATTTAAATAACGAAAATAAAAAAGGTATTAATCATTTGTAGATTAAATATTTTTGGGTTGTGGGATGAACCATCTGAGTTTCCATTATTTCTTATGGGGGAAATTCACTTCGATATACGAGTGCTTTGTATTACGAACACGTTTACGAAATGAATTATGCTCGCAATCCAAGGTTTTACTGTATCATATTTATTTTATAAAAGAAAAATACACAAATCCGTAGCATAACTTCCTTTGGTGGGGAAGTAAAGCCGTCAGTCCCATGTTGATTGTGGCGTGTAAAATAATCATAGAAGGTATGTGAAAATACCTTTACATCAAACCAATCACCAGGTTGATGACTTAAGAATAAGAAAAGTAAAATATTAATTTTATTTACTATGATAATAGTTGACACCACCTTTGATAAAATATATGTTATTACATTATTTTTTTCCAAGTTTTCACAGTATATATGATTACAAAAATATAGGCCAATCACGTGAAAAATATTTATGAAAGAGCCATTAAACAAATGAAAAATACACTTATGTAGAGCTTAAGTGTGAAGTTTGCTTTATATAAGAACATATTATGTTAATACTGTACAAATACATTTTTAACTACTTTGTCAGCTTGTCCAGGATTATCTTCCAGACTTCCACTATTTTCTTTGATAAAATCCTAGAGCATGTTCTATTATGTAAACGAAAGGTTTATAAAATATATTTGATGGATTGTCAAAGTTACATCATATTTATTATATCAAATAACTTTTATAAATGAAATGTGACAGTGTAACCCTTAAGAAAAATCTTATAATATTCTGAAATCATCTTATTTTTATTAATTTATTGATTGAAGTTCATCTTAACAAAGTCTATAGTTGTTTTGCATATTGAAAGGGAAGGAAAAGTTATTTAAAAATAATCTCTATTCTTAATGAATCTGTTGAATGTGTGAAAGAAATATTGTGAACATTTATTTACCTTTAATAATTGTTAAATCTATTAATAGGGATGTTATTTCTGAACCTATGGCGCAAATAAAATTCCATTCAGAAGAAAATTCAAACTATTTTACTTACTCAATGGCATTAGGGAATCGAAAGTTAATTGCCACACTTACAAAAGTATGCCACCTATCCCTATCCTGAGCTAGTTGTATCCAGTCCACCTCATTACACCCTATCCCTATCTTGAGCTAGTTGTATCTAGTCCACCTTATTACACCCTATCCCTATCTTGAGCTAGTTCTATCCAGTCCACCTCATTACACCCTATCCCTATATTGAGCTAGTTGTATCCAGTCCATCTCATTATACCCTATCCCTATCTAGTTGTATCCCCACATGGTCTAAAGTTCTACTCTCATAGTAGTCTTGACTGCCGAAGATGGGGGAGATCGAAGTTTGAATCTCACTCGGGTGTACTGAAGCTGGTTTTTCCAAAATGGTTTACCACTCTGCCTCAACTCAAATGTGGGTACACCTCCTATAACTATAATCGTCCTCATCCCTAAAACCATTAGTGTAATTAGTACATAGTGTATAACCAGAACAGGTGGTAAGATGCTGTGGTAAAAAAAATCAAAAATAAACTGAGTCAGATCAGATAAAACTTTGTGTTTATATTGTACACTAAATGTACCTTATTAGATATTATAAAATAAATAGCAATTTTTTGCTACTACATCGTGGATATTCAGAATTTAAGTAAAACTCAGACAAACAATTAAGAAGTCCTTAGGGCCTCTTTATAGGATATATAGGGATTCACCTTATGTATGTATAATAATAGAATCTCCAAAACTGAAAATAAAGTGTATTAGCAGCCTCTTCACAAATGGTTACCACTAGAAAATTACATGGTTTTGAACTCAATTTCACATTTTTGGGCTCTTTTTTAAATATAACACATAGTATAATCTAAAAAAAAAAATGTTTTTCCTGCGAGAAATAGTTTCACATCAAGCCACACTACTATCAATGGACTGAAACATGTTTATAGTGACCCGAGAAGTTATCTGTTTATTCTCACACTTAATACATATTCCGCAGTTATGTCAGGTCTGTAAATAGAAATTCTGGTAGTGGGTGGCAGTTGGTAGGCTTGTCCAGTGTAGCCTTGAAGCGTGAGGATCTCGCGACCTTTTACAACAACAGCTTGTCGGGATTGTTGCTCTCCCCCACATCCATCACACCCGAAGGTTTGGTGTGTTATTGATGGGAACTCATATATACATTGCCATTTTCAAATTAATGAACATTATTTTACTGCACCCATAAAAACCTTGAGGGTGCTATATGGGCGAGCACTGAGAAATGTTGCATATGTTTATAAATCCTGGGTTATTTATGAGATGATTTGATATTTTTTAATATTGTTTTCACCAAAATGTAGACCAACGATTTGACTAGTTTGAAGTATTTAAAAGAATATATATGTAACTTAAATAAATCCCTATAAAACCTTCCCACACTATCTTAAAATTTTCTTTTATGACCCTTTCAAAATATGACTTTATTTGATAGAAGGCTAGATCTAGGTTTATAACCGTCTGAAGGTTAATAGGAGTACAAATATTTGCATGAAGCATCGTTATTTTATTTCTAACTTTAAATTCAAAATTTAAACTTTTTAACTGGTCAGAAGCCTGCTGATAACTTTTGCCTACATTTAGTTGAATATTATATTTAAAAATATTAAACAACTTCTTAAATAATACGAGATTTCTAAACATCTGCAACGCATCTTGGAGCTCTACAATGTGGCACCCTTAAGGTGGGGTGCTAGTGAGCTTGAGTTTAGGGCATATTTTCGAAGTTATTATAGCATAAACTTTTTTGGCCAAAATAAATCAAATATTTCTTCTATAGAAACATAGAGTTATGTTTTCTGCACATGCTAATCTCAACAGTTCTTTAATATCTGTCAAGGGTGTCCTGGAATTTAGTGACAACTTTTTCTCTGCATTTAAAAAGTTTGTCACCAAATGCCGCTATGCTCATGACGGATATTCAAGAACTGTTAAGATTAGCATGTGCAGAAAACATAACTCTATGTTTCTATAGAAGAAATATTTGATCTATTTTGGCCAAAAAAGGTTTATACTATAAAAACTGCAAAATTAATGCACTAAACTGACGCTCACTAGCACCCCATCTTAAGGGGAGTTATAAATGGTAGAGTTAGGCGTGCTAGCACGAGTTCTTTCACTCAGGAGACCAGGGTTCAAGTACTGGCCAGGCCCACAAAAGGGGTTTCTTCACAGTGTGAATCTCTATCCACCTTTTATGTGGATGCTGGTGTCTTTGATTAAAACTCATTACTTATTCTAATCTATTTGTTTTATATTGGTTAGATTAAGATATCTTGAGGAACCCTTGGTTCATTATAGGCGGATAACTTTTTAAATGGTCCTAAGTTCACTAAAATTAGGAAGTACCACATTCTAAAAAATTAGGTTGGTTCACTATTCAAGCAAACACCAATTAATAAAAATCAAAGCAGTGTTTTGCCATGGTAATTGGAATTAAACCCAAAATAATGAGCTGTGAACCTAATTATCTCAATTTTACATAACCCCCTGGCAAGGCTCATTAATAATAAATTATGTCAAATGATTGTGGTAAAGTTTGATGAAATAAAACTGAAATTAAAATACTACATTGAGAAAGCATCATTCACTTCAATATAATATATAATGGTTTTCACAAGCACTTAAAACAAGAGAAGCTATAAGTCGATAATACACGTAGATTAATTCGAAATAATTTGTGCTCTACTTGCATTTTGTCCCCAAAGATATTCAAACCAAATTCACTCAAGGTGGCTACAAACTCATTTAGATAGGAAGTAACTTTTGTGATAGTTATCAAAGTTACTAATACAATTTTCATAAATTTATATGAAAAGTCATGTAATGTGCAATTTTCACTTTTGATGGATAATAAATTGAAATACTGTTAATTATAAATAACATGTTGTTAATGTTGACCACACAAAAATCTGCCAACATTTTCTAAAAGATTCCTCCTACCAGAATACAAGTACAGTCGCTGACTAATCATAACTATATTATGGTATTTTCCGCAACATTAATAAATGAGGGTTTAATAAAACATTCTCACAATATTTGAGCCACTTTGTGCTCCAATTAGACAATTTGATGAAATATTGACGATGTTTAGCTAAACATACAAATTTCTAGATCACCATTCTGATTGATTTTTAGTTTTATTCTTCAGTAACTTTTAAATTAAGGGAACAGGATTAGTAAGATGAATTTTAAATAAATGGAACAACATTTGAATGGAAAGATATATATATATATTTATATATGTATATATATCAAAGTTGCAATTTTTAATTGATCAAGACAGATGAGTAGCATTCGTCTATTATTTATAAGTTTTTTTTCAAGTTTATTAATTTTAATTTGTACTACACCTGAGCTTATTAACGCTCAAGACTGACTATTTAGGAATCTGAGACACCTTGCATCCCGCCTGGTAGCTCTCTAATAGAAGTTATTGACTGAGATTTGAACGTTACACCCCTGAGGTTCCTAAGAAGTTTTAGGTTAACACTTAAGTTTGGCAACTTTGTGTTGCTACCTATAGCAGAACCTTCCCCATGTTGTGATTTTAAACATTTCAGTATTTAACATTAATTTTCTGAACCGACTGATGATTTCAACACATGACTTATAAACTAACTTAAATATAGAACATACACAAGACCCAGCTGCCAGCCGTCAGTTCATTATTGCGAAACCTACATTTCACCAATGATACATTTTTCGGTCATGCCAGGAATCAAACCCAGGGCCCTTAGCTCAGTAGACAGTCAAAGGCTGAGTGAGCTAAGGTGTCAACAATTTATGTTCACCATTATCTATAATTTAACTAACATGAAGGTATATTTAATTAACCATTCATATATTCCTGGAACTCGTACACAACGGTAGATTTTTGTTGCTGTACACAGCCCTAGCTCTATCTGTAGCATGTACAATCCAATTTTCATAGGATGACAGAAAAGTTACTAGAGCTACCGTCACATATTTACACGTCAGGTCATGTATTCTGCATCTGTAAATTTTGATAGATAATATCAATACGTATGAACTTATACTTATAATAAAGTAAAATGTTAAGGTGTGATGGAATCGGATGCGAGAAAAAGCCAGTGTATTTACATTTTTTATGGCATAACTTTTTTTTGTCCAAAATAATTAAATATTGCTCCAGCACAAACATAGAGTTTAATTTTCTTCACATGATGACCTCAAAATTTCTTTACTATTTCTGTCAAGGGTTTACTGAAATTTGATGACAACTTTTTCTCTTCATTTAAAAAGTTTGTTAGATAATGCCGCTATGCTCACGACGGATATTCAGGAACTGTTGGTATCAACATGACGAAAATTAAAATCTATGTCTGCACTGGAGCAATATTTTATTTATTTTGGCCAAAAAAATGTTTTGCCATAAAAAATGTAAAAAACACTGGCCTTTTCTTGCAACCCATTCCATCCCACCCTAACAAACTTGACAGGAAGAAGATGTGTTTGTATTTTATGAAAACTCCTGCCTATCAGAATTCTACTATAGTTATAAATTCATATAAATAGTCTGATCTTTTGTTATCACTTGGTATTAAACTGGCATTCATATCAAACTTTCATAGTATGTTTGTGCCTTGCGTTCTCTTCTAAATGTCAGGTTTATTCTGTATTGATTTTTTCCTTGTGTTGACCTTCTGCACATGGCGTTGTTGAGTTGGTAAAGATAAAGACCCCCATCAAAGTTAAAAATTTAGAAACACCTGTGCAGTTAGTACAGTCCAATTTCCATATAAAAGAGCCTCCTTATCTGAAAGCTAGAAAAGCTACTAGATCTACTTCAACTTATTCATCTGTCAAGTCATATGATCTGCAGATGTCACATTTGATATTATTATCAGTACCTATAAAAATATATAGTAAAATGTCAATGTTTGCAAAAGAATAAGTTTGTATTTTCTATAAGGCCTGTCCTACCAAAATCCTACTTAAGCTGTAATGTTTGGCCATAAGCGTGAACATTGAAAAACACTGACTTAAACAGAAGGGCTGGATGTGTGTTAACATGTTCGGCTTTTATCGAGGTAAACAAGGTTTGAAACCAAGTAGGGTTAATTTATATCAATTTTCCAAAGTGTGATTTTCCTATCCCTAAAGTTTCATTACCTTAAAATTTATTTTCCTTAGATTGTATTCTAAAATTAGTACAAATTGAAAGTAGTTTTAAGGGAATTTAAAAAGCATAGCAACTGCTCAACTCTCTAAAAAAAGGATTTTTAAAATATTGATGCAAACACAACAATATTTTTTGTTAGAGTTTTGTGTCAAAGTTAACAAAACTGTAATAATATCGAGCTATGTTGATGGGTGATATAATTGAATATCTAAGCATGTGAAGTTCTAGGCAAGCCCACCAGCTTTGTTCCACATGGGCGCCTATCAGGGGGTGGGGCTGGGTTACTGTTAACAATGATGTAGACTTCCCGCCCCCCCCCCCGCCCC